>JAANYP010000250.1:0-117500 GCA_020465985.1 Centrapalus pauciflorus
CTTCTTCTTTTCTTAAAGCTTCCAGGGCTTGAAGCTGTTCTTCTCTAAACTCAAAATATTTGTGCATAGGAAGACCCATTTCTTTGGCCCTGGCTTTGTGAAATTGGATTTCTGCTGCTTTCTGCTGTTGAGGATCAGTTGCTGCTATTGCTTTACCTTTAGCTGCTGTAGTGACAGCAGCTTCAGGACTTTCCTCCTCCTCCTCTTCTTCTTCTAAGATCAGATGCCTCCTTCTGCTGCTTGGCCTGCCCTCAGGAATAGTTTCCTCCCCATTAGATTGAGCAGGGATTGGAGATTCAACCTGAGTAGGCGGAGCAGCATGGGAGGCACCTTCCAGTGTACCTATTGAAGCTCCTGCTTGTTGACCAGTTAGTGCTGCAGGCACTGGTTTCTCCTTAGGAGAAGAAGTTTTCTCCCCCTTAGACTTAGTCTTAGAGGCAGACGACTTCTCCCCCTTTGAAGGAGATGGACCAGCACCTTCAACATCCAGTCTGCCTGAAGACACAAAGTCATCAGGCTTGCCAACAGTTTTGGCAGCAGGCCTGGGGCCAACAAGGCTATTCACTAAGAAAGTCAAGTTGTCCTTCACCTCTGCAAGCTGGGTAAGACAGGACTGAAGAGAAGAGGATTGAGTATCAGCAAGGGAGGTCAGCTTAACAATATTTTCCCTATCAGAATCGGTGAACAGCAAACTTTGAAGCTGTGCAAGATGTAATTCGAGAGAATCTTGCACATCAGCAAGGTTTGATGACACAAAATTTGATAGGGAGCTAATGAGGTTGGTCAAGCTGGCTAGAGTAGTAGGAAGAGTAGTGTTACAAGAAGTTAGGAGAGATGACAGCTGTTGAGAAATAGCTGTCATTGAGGACACAGAGTCCTGTTGCAATGAAAGAATAGAGGAGAAGGAGGTGGACACATTTTGCAGCTGTGCAGTGAGTGCTAATAGCTGTGGAGAATTATCTGTTGGTGGAGTGGCAGGGAAGGAATCTTTGAACAAATCAAAGAACCCCTTAAGCTGTTCAGACACAGAGTCTGAAATAATAGAGGGTAGAGAGGTCATAGTAGTTTCCAAAGAACCAACTTTGTTGGTCAGCAGAGAAAGCTGATCCTTCAAAGGCAGGTCTTTAGGAGATGGGGGTGTATGGGTGGACTGTTTAGATTGGGTGGATGGAGAAGATGATGAGGAGGCTGGTGTATGAGGATGTGATGGAGAGGGAAGAGGAACATTTGAAAGAAGCTCCATAGCCTGGGCAAAAGTAATGTGGCCCAGCTTGGAGGGGTCAAAGGGTCCCTCAGCAGCGGCTGTAGCTGCTTCATCAGGAAAATGGGTTGATGTCTGGGGCCTTTCAGATGCTGTTTGTGTTGCAACATCCTCATGAAGGCCAGTGGGTGTTCCCTCTGCAATGCGTTGGTGTAAAAACACCTCATCATGGGGAGATGGGATATGCATTTCAACATCAGCAGTGGTGAAACCTGCTGATGGAGTTTGCATAGAGGGAGCAGCCTCACCAGAGGGATGATATGATCCCTGAGGTTCATCAGCTTGTGTTGTTGGTCCCTCAGCAGCTGTTTGGTGTAGAACAGTCGTATCATGGGGAGCAGAAGTTTGAGGCTGAGCTGCTGATTGGTCTATACCAGCAGCATGGGCACCTCGTGCAGACTCAGGGTGTAAAGAGATTTGAGTGGGAGAAAGTGTGGACTCAGTATGGAGTGGAGAGGGCTCCTGTCTTTCAATATTCTCAGCCTGTTGGGAGGCTGGAATAGTTAGGTGGTTATCTCCTTTTGTACAACTGGTTTCCTGTTGGGAAGAACCAGAGGGTCTAGGCTGACGCTGGGTAGACTCAGGTTGGAGTGAAGCATGCTCCATTTGTGCTGAACCTTCTCCCAATATAGGAGAGGCAGCAGGGGTTGCTTCTCTTACAACTGAACCCTGTTGGGAGGGAACAGAGGAGGTGGTTGTTTGGGCTGGTTTCTTTTTGGAGAGGGATTTTCGTTGGTAGTGAATGGATGAAGTGGGTGATTGAGGAGATGTGAGGAGGGGTTCAGACTGGACAGGTTTTGAGACTGGGTCAGAAACAGGTGGGTTGGCCTGTTCCATAGTCTCAGGTGCCACAAAGGCACCAGCCACAGAGGCTTCAGGGTGAGGAGCCTGCTCCCCCTCAGCCACAGAGGCTAAGAGAGCAGACTCAGACCGAGCTGTTTTAGCCTTCTTTTCCACAGGCCCAGCTTCAGCGGATGCCAAGGTCCTCTTAACAAGTTTGGACCTGGCTTTGGATTTTCTATTGGGAGCAGCAGCTTCTGGATCCACCCTCACAGCAGAGGGTCCTTCCACCAATCCTAACAACCTCCTCATTGGTGTGGACAGAGGAGGCTCATTTGGAAGTACAGCAGTGTAGAAAACTCTATTTCCTATTACAGGGAATGTAGCAGTATGAAGTAAAGGCTGAGAGTTGTACAGATGCTCACCACAAATGCGTCTGAATATGAGGCTCAGAAACCTGGGGTATCGAACAGCAGCTGGTCTTGGCTCTTGCTGCACCAGGTTCCTCAAGTTCAGAAATATCCACTTAGCCATATCAATTGTAGTCTCATCCACCAGCTGTAGGACTATTGGGACTTCATCACGGCTCAGTTGGTCAAATGAACCAACTTTGCTACTGAAGCTCATCATCACAGAAGCAAATAGAAAGCTGTAGGTAGGAGACAAATCCTTCCTGTACAGCGTTGCTCCAATTGTTGGTTCTGCTACACCACAGAAGCATAGCAAATTTCCCATTTGCTCATTTTCAGGGTGAGGCATATCATATGAATCAGCAATGGGTAAATGAAGAACCTCCCTGAGAAGATCAGCAGTAATCTCAATGGTCTGAGTCCCATTGAGAATAGTCTCCTAGATGACTTTGGTGTTGGGGTTGTAAGCACAAGTGTACCAGAACTCGTACACCATCTCCTGGTACAGGACACCAGGAGTTGCCGTCATAGCATAGTTCAACGGATGAACTGTCAAAAACTCCACCATTTGATCATAACCTTTCCCCACATAGTTTTTGGGGATTGTAAGGTTGGCAATGTAGTTTGTGGGTTTGAGGGTTAGCATTGTGGTGACTGATGGATGCTTCTGCACATCATCACCAACAAACACTGGTAGGAAGGGGTTATTTCTGTGAGCCATTTTGGAAGTAGAGAAAGTAGCAGAAGCACAAGACACTTAGTCGGATATTTAGGGTTCTTAGAAGGCAGATGATAGTAGTGAGGAAGACGACGATGTAACAGTATGAGGTATTTATAGGATTTGAATGTGAGTGTGTATGAGAGAGAAAGATTTGGGCGGTTGATTTGAAAAGGTCGTTAACGGAAAACGGAACGGTTGTCCATGTCAGACCGTTTGTCAGACCACTCGAGTCCTTTTTAATCACCAACACACGTAACCCACATTATTCGCAGTAATTAAGTTAAATAAAAACATTAATTAAGTAACTTAAGTTTGAAGAAAGGTAATTAAAAATGTTGGTCTAAGCTGTTGGTCAAACCTGTGATGAGCAGAGTCATCACAAGCTGTTCATTCTTCAAGTTGTTCCCTCAGCCTGTCCAACTATGTAGGAACAGGTTGTGTCCAATAGCTGAGCAGGTTACAAGATAATATCTTGTAAGTCAGTGTGAGGAAATGAGAGTGAAGAATGGACCAGCAGATCAGGCTGGACGAGTAAATTGTGTGTGTTTAGCCTGTTGTATGTTCAAGCTGATCAAGGATTTCAGAAAAATGGCTAAGTACATAACACGCAGAGCCTGGTCTGTCTAAGATGTTCTGAGAACCTTGATCAGTGTGAGACATACACAGTTTTAGACCTTTGAGGACACTTAGTCACTTTTGTTTAACATGCCCAGCTTGCTGACAAGATAATTGAACCTTGTTTCATCCAGAGGTTTGGTGAAAATGTCTGCAAGCTGTTCATTTGTGGAAATAAAACTTACCTCCACATTACCTTTCTGGATGTGATCCCTGATGAAATGATGTCTGACTTCAATATGCTTTGTTCTTGAATGAAAAACTGGATTGTTGGAAATAGCTATGGCACTTGTGTTATCACACATAATAGGAATTTTCCTATACACAAGCCCATAATCTTCAAGCTGATGCTGCATCCACAGAATCTGCCCACAGCAGCTTCCAGCAGCAATGTACTCAGCTTCAGCAGTAGAAGTAGACACTGAGTGCTGCTTCTTGCTGCACCAACTTATCAACTTAGCCTGCAGCCTGCAAAATCAGAATCTGAATAACCTGTTAGTTCAAGGCTGGAATCTTTGGGATACCAAAGACCCAAACCGGGTGTACCCTTCAGGTATCTGAAGATTCTCTTAACTGCAGCTAGATGAGATTCCTTTGGATCAGCTTGGAACCTAGCACACAGACAGGTGGCGAACATAATATCAGTCTACTAGCAGTTAGATATAGCAAGTTCCCAATCATACCTCTGTAAGCTGTTACTGAAACAGCTTTGCCACTGGTATCAGCATCCAATTTTACATTGGTTGCCATTGGGGTTTTAATAGGAGAACTTTGATCAAATTTAAACTTTTTCAAGAGATCTAAGGTATACTTTCTTTGATTTATGAAAATTCCAGTTGAGGTTTGTTTAACCTGTAATCCTAAAAAGAAAGTAAGTTCTCCCATCATACTCATTTCATATTTAGATTTCATGAGTAATGAAAAATTCTTGAATAACTGCTCATTGGTAGAACCAAATATTATATCATCCACATAAATTTGAACAAGCATAATATCAGATTTCACATTCTTTATGAACAGTGTAGTATCCACTTTACCTCTGGAATACCCATTGCTCATAAGGAACTCAGTAAGAGTGTCATACCAGGCTCTAGGGGCTTGTTTGAGACCATAGAGAGCTTTGTTCAACTTATAGACAAAACCTGGATGATGTTCATTTTCAAAACCTGGAGGCTGCTTGACATAAACTTCTTCTTGCAGCTTTCCATTTAAAAATGCACTCTTCACATCCATTTGAAATACCTTAATGCTCTTATGAGCAGCGTAGGCTAGATACAAACGAATTGCTTCTAGTCTGGCCACAGGAGAAAATGTATCATCATAGTCAATTCCTTCCTCCTGTCTATAACCTTGAGCAACCAGTCTTGCCTTATTTCTTATGACATGACCTTGCTCATCCATCTTATTTCTGAAAACCCATTTAGTGCCAATTACAGTTTTGCCTTTAGGTGCAGGAACCAGCTTCCATACCTTGTTTCTCTCAAACTGATTGAGTTCTTCTTGCATGGCAGTGATCCAATTGGGATCTTTTAGTGCTTCATCCACTTTCTTCGGCTCCATTAGTGAAACAAAACTAGAGAACATACAGAAGTTCCCTAAGCTGTCCCACCTTGTTTGTACCCCTTTGTTGATGTCACCAATTATTTGATCATTGGGGTGACATCTGATCCACTTAGGATCATTCTTCAATGATGATTCTCCTGAGTTATCAGCAGCTTCAGCAGGTCCTGTTGAACAGCTCTCAAGATTTTCAGACACACTGTTGTCTTGAGCCTGCTCACTTGTTGAACATGACTGACCACTGTTGAACATATCAGCAGAGGAACCAGGAAAATCAGCATTGATAGGTTCAGGACATGCAGTTGTAATTAGGTCAGTACACTTATTCACACAGGGTGTATTGACATAATCACCATCATGCCCATCATGATTAACAGGTTCCACACTGGGTGTTGTGGAAGCTTTTGAGTCCTCTTCACTGTTTGAATGCATCAGATCATCAAAGTTTAATTCTTCTGAAACTGATTCAGGAACAGCTCTGGTGGTAGCATTCTTGAACTCTTCAAAGGTGACATTGATAGATTCATCTATCACCTTTCTTTTGTTGTTGTACACTCTGTAGGCTTTAGAGATAGCAGAGTAGCCAACAAACACACCTTCATCAGCTTTTGGTTCAAACTTTGCCAGTTGATCCCTTTGATTCAAAATGAAGCAGGGACAACCAAATACATGGAAGTAACTGACATTTGGTTTCCTCCCTTTGAGCAGCTCATAAGGAGTCTTGTTGAACCTTTTTACCACTAAGGTTCTGTTTTGGGTGAAGCAGGCAGTGTTAACAGCTTCAGCCCAGAATGATGAAGGTAAACCAGATGCACACAGCATGGTTCTAGCAGCTTCAATGAGAGTTCTGTTTCTCCTTTCAGCAACTCCATTTTGTTGTGGAGTTCTTACAGCTGAAAAGTTTTGAGTAATTCCTTTCTCTTCACAGAAGTCTTCAAGAGTACTGTTTCTGAATTCAGTACCATGATCACTTCTAAGCTGCTTTACTTGGGCAGAATTTAGCATTTCCATCTTTTTCACAAATCCAATAATTTCTCTAGCAGCCTCTCCTTTACTCTTCAAGAAGATAACCCATGTGTACCTGGAGAACTCATCAACCATTACTAGAGTGTATGTTGGTACACCCTGTGTGACGATAGCAGTTTAATCGATCAGCATTTTGGTTTAAGTAATATTCTGAGTATTGAGAGTTAACAAGTGTTTTGATATATATGTTTATATGTGTTTGTCTGTTATTGATTGTGTGTTTGAACTTGATGTAACATATTACAAGAAGTTCAAACATAAAGGTCAAAGATTAACTCAAGCATAAGTAAAACATAAGTTTCATCACTTAAGTGTTTAAGTATTTTGGCTAGATTCGAATTACTTAAGGGAAGACATTCGAATCTGTGATAGATTCGAATGTGACCCTAGATTCGAATGGTGCCCAGATTCGAGAATGTCATTGTGGACAGACTCGAATGGGCCTTGGGCCAGATTCGAGTTTGGCCCACATCAGACTCGAATCAGGGTCTATAATTAGGGATAGACTCGAGTCATTAGCAGACTTTTAGCAGAATTCGTGAGGAATTAAGCTTAAGGCGATCTCGAGTTTATCACCAGCTTTAGGTCCGTTTCGGAGAGAATTAGCTCGTAGGATCGTTCGTGTGTCGTTCGTTCAGCGTCTAATAGTCTCCGTGTTTCGTGGTTGAGAGTTGTCCGTCTAACCGTTAACGAGGATTCCGCACTCGTTTACGGATCCGCGTCTAGATAGATCTTAGTAGTGGTAGACCTTACAAGTGGTATCAGACCCTACGGAGTGTTCTTGGTGTTCTTCGTGTTCATCATATACATTCTAGGTTTCTTGACGCTAGTTGGACGGTTTTTCTCTCAAAAACGTATTTTCAAGCTTAGTAAATTCATATTCGGGAAACACTTTGTGGTTTTTCACGTTTTTGATCGAAATCATTATTTTTCGTTAGAAAAATAGTGATTTAATCTGCAAAACGTCAAAAAATCAAAGTGTTAGCCGTTTTTCGAGTTTGCGGCGCTCGAATCTATAGGGGTAATTAGGGTTTCACTTTAGTCTCGAGTCTAACCTAAATACGCTCCTTTCGAGTCAATTTCAGAGGTTTTCGAATCTACCTAGTTTCGAGTCTGTTGCTTCATTCGAATAGGATCTCGAGTCTAGCTTAATTTCGAGTTTATTTCGAGTCTAGTATTGTTTCGAATCTGGTGTTTCGAATCTGCTGAATTTCGAGTTTGCTGACCTTCGAATCTAAGGCCCTTCGACTCTAAGGATATCTCGAATCTGACATAATTTCGAATCTAATTAAATTTTAAAACTTAATCGAAGTTAGTCCCAAAAGATTTACCCTTAATTAGTTTCGAATCTACCTAGATTCGAAAAAGTTAGTCTAAATCAGTTTCGAATTAAATTAATTAAGTTCAAATTCAATTTCTTTAGAAAAGATGTCAAATCTTCAGAAATTCTTAGAAATGGACCACGAGGTTGGGAAGGCAAACGCCCCGCCTAAGCTGATGAAGGTCGAGGACTATTACTGGTGGAAGGACCGATTTACCGATTTCGTACGTTTCAACGATATGCGCATGTGGGTGTGCATAGATGAAGGGTATATTCCACCGGTATCTGAAGTTGAAGGCCGTCAAAAGGTCTTGTCATACTAGATGATGAAGGAGGATGACAAGAAATTATTTGAAGCCGAAAACAAAGCTTTCTCCATAATCCGTATGGCTTTACCTCAGGATATACTGCACACATTTCGGACTCAAAGGACGTCGAAGGAACTTTGGGAGTCTCTCGAGAAAAGGTGTGAGGGTAATCCTAGGGTACGTAGAAAGCGTACAGAGCTGTTGAAACAACAGTTTGCGATTTTCAAGGCAATTAAGGATGAACAGCTGGATGATATTATCACCAGGTTCTATCACCTGATAACGGAACTTGAAAGTCATGGAATTGAGTATTCTGACACTGACAAGAACAACAAGCTTCTTGATGCCCTACCAGCCAAATGGGCTATGTACGTGGCAATGATTAAGCTGAATGAGGACAAATACTATACTCAATCTCTCGATGACATTGTGGGAACGTTGAGGGCATATCACTTCGAGTTAATTAAGGCCGAGACTGATTACGAGCAAGTCCAGAATCCAGCAATGTATTTTGGAAAGACAACTAAATCTTCAGTGACAGCCGATCCGAAGACTGCTACAGCGTTTTTCACCGGAGAAACGTCATCACCAGCAGAGTCTGAAGACACATTGAATCGCGCGTTCTTAGGGTTAGGAAGATCCGAAGAACCGCAACCTCAAGTTCAACAGGCATCGACATCGCAGAGTTATTCGAAGATGCCCATGAGCGCAATGTCAGCGGAAGAGCATTTGAATCTACTTGCTTCTTTTGTGGCCGCATATGGAAATTGTGTTCAAGGGAAGATTAACGATCCTGCTCTATGGGACGAAGATTACGATCAGGTCGACCCTGATGACTTAGAGGAAATGGATCTTAAGTGGCAACTGGCCATGGTGACCCAGAGGGTTAAAAGATTCATTAAGAGAACTGGAAGGAATTTGCAGATGAATAACAAGGGAATCGGGTTTGATAAGTCCAAGGTGAAATGCTATAACTGTCAAGGACTAGGACACTTCGCCAGGGAGTGCCAGAGGCCAAAGGTAGAGACATACCAAGGACAGAGTCAGCATCAGGGACAGTACCAAAATCAGTCCCAACAACGATATCTTCCAAGTTCTTCATCTGGACAAGCCAATCTAGCTGGTTTACTATCGAACGTCACATCAGATCGACAGCTAGATGGTACATATGATTGGAGCTCACATCCTGAGTCGAATGCTAGAGCCTTCATGGCTGAAGTCACAGAAACAGGGTGTGATGGGAACGAGCTGACTACACGGGACAGCAGTCCAATGTGGGTAGAGAAGGCGAATGATCAGACAGTGCTGGAGTTTGCTGCTCAGATGGCCAACGTGGAATCTGATAACTCTAAGGTTAGTCTATCTTACTCTCTATTTCAAGAATTATGTGCTTTGTGTGCAACTTCTAATGATAGGTTAAATCTAGTCTTAGAATCACATAAAACCATATCTGCTCAAAATGAGAACTTAAAAATAGTAAACGCTAGCCTAAATGATATCAAGCAAGATCTAAAAGAAAAGCTTAAGGCTGATGCTCAAGACGTAGTAGTTCTAAAAGACAAACTCAGTGAGCAGTGTGTTAGGATAGAGCTAATGTATGAGCACGTAGAGGCCTTGACAAAAAGTCTTAAGGACAAGGATATAGAGCTAGCAGAGACAAAAGTTAAGGTAGCAGAGGCAAATAGCAAGCTGGAGAAGTTTAGGAATTCGAGCCTGAATCTAGGGAAAGTCTTAGATGCCCAAAGACAGTCTAAGAAGCCCGTAGGTATAGGTTTTCATGAAATTCCTCCACCTTTCAATGCCAACTATGTGCCTCAGCCTCAGGAGAACACTGACAAATCAGTAGACTTAGAGGAACTACCTGCACAGATACCTGAGCCTATAGTAGAAAATGCACCTAAGGTGGCTGACTCAACCGTCAAGGTCAAGAAAGTGAAATTTGTGTCTTCCTCCAGTGAAACACCTGCAGGAAAACAGAAAATTTCATGGGCTGACCAGGTCGACGAGTCAGACATCATAGCTGTACCAAAGGAAGTAGACACTTGTGAGACACCTAGATCTAAGGGAACAAAAAAAAGTCCATAGATAAGATGTCTTGCTTCAGATGTCACGAGAAAGGGCATGTTGCTTCTCACTGTCCACTTAGGAAAGCCGATGCTACCCCTAAGACAGTGAACCCAACACCTGTTAAGCCCTCATCCTGTGTGGCAAGCAGCAGTAGTTCTCAACCTACCGAGAAAACTGTGCAGGCCGCACCCAAACAAGTTGTGAAAAACACACCGGTTAAGGTTGGACCAAAGGAAGTGATTAGGACAAATTCACCGAATCGTGTCAATAATCAATCTAGGTCAGCACCACAACAAGTCTATAGGAGCACCACACCTAGAAGGTCACATACTCCAGTTAGGTCTCATACTCCAGTTAGACAGTATGCACCGGTAAGAGCTCAGGGATCACAGTCAGAAATGGCATATAATAGGAATTATTCTAGAGCTCCACAACAAATGCCTACACCAAGGCAAAGAGTGAACTTAAATCACTCGGCACCACAACAGAATTCAGTTCAAAGGCCCAAGTCACCTGAAAGGCGAGATGGGTACTTGAAAGAGTTCACGTATGTGGACGAGAATGGTATTACCAAGTCAGTCATGGCTTGGGTTCCCCGTGATAACTAACCTCTTTTCTTTCATGTGCAGGAGATAACTACAGGTCCAAACAACAAGTGGTTCGTCGACAGTGGTTGCTCCAGGCACATGACGGGGGAAAGAAGTCTACTCACAGACTTCAAGGGGGGTAATAGGGGATTTGTATCATTCGTCGGTAACAAAGGAGGAAATATCACTGGAACTGGAGAAGTCACTAATGGGACGATTACATTGGATCAAGTTTATCACGTTGATAAACTGGTTCATAATCTCATTAGTGTATCTCAAATCTGTGATAAGAAGAACTCGGTGTTATTTACTGACACTGAGGCGTTAGTGCTAAAGCCTGGATTCAAGATACCTGAAGATTGGATATTGATGCGGGCGCCAAGGAAGAATGAATTGTACATGCTCGATATGAACAAGCCAGATACTTCGATGGGTCCGATCTGCTTACTATCAAAAGCTTCGGAGACGGAGTCCGTACTGTGGCACAGACGCATGGCTCACCTGCACCTAAGGAAGATGAATTACGTAACGAAGAATGGACTGGTGCAGGGTGTGCCATTGAAGAGTTTTCAGTTCGAGGACAAGTGTCTACCGTGCATGAAGGGCAAACAGCATAAAAAGTCACACAAGTCCAAGAAACAAAATTCAATCGCCTCAACATTCGATTTGTTGCATATGGACCTTTTCGGCCCTATCAACAAAAGGAGTATAGGAGGTAGTTGGTTTTGCTTAGTTATCACTGACGATTACTCACGTTTTTCTTGGGTTTTCTTTTTAGGTACGAAGGACGAGACGGCTGCAAAGCTCATCGGGTTCTTAGACCAAGTGGAGAACTCATACGGAAAAAGGGTTAAACATATTCGTAGTGATAATGGGACTGAATTTAAAAACTCTGTAATTAGTGTATATTGCCTATCAAAGGGCATAGTGCATCAATTCAGTGCATCATATGAACCCCAACAGAATAGGGTGGCCGAACGTAAAAATAGAACTTTGATTGAAGCTGCAAGGACTATGCTTTCGGATTCAAAGCTTCCTACCATGTTTTGGGGGGAGGCAGTGAATACCGCGTGCCATATTTTAAACCGAGTCCTTACAGTCAAATCATTGAACAAAACATGCTATGAGATTTTGAATAAACGGCCACCTAACTTAACTGGATTCAAACCGTTTGGAGTTCCATGCACTCTTTTAAGAACAAAACATCAACCGAAGTTTGGTGAAAAGGCTGACGAAGGATACTTCCTAGGTTACGTGCCGAACTCACCAAACAAACGGGTTTTTAACAAAACGAGTGGTACTGTGGAGATTGTGTATAATATTGAAGTCACAAGTTATACACATGAACCCCAAACTGGTCCGGAATGGTTATTTGACTATGATAAATTATTTGAGTCATTTAACATTCCTTTGGATGATACTGCAGGTACAATCGAAAAAGACATGGCGACGTTGCACCTAAATGACGATGGCCAAATCTTTCCGAGGACCACGTTCGAATCTACATCCGAGCCTACTGCGACTGTAGATGGGTCTCCAGAAGTTGCTGATCAAGAGGCACCTATCACTGAGAATCAGACTCAAGCATCGAGTTCCAACTCTGAGGAAAATGTCCGTGAGGAGGAAAATGTAGAAGCTGAGCCTGTTCCCCCATTAGGTGAAATAGGATCCAACTTAGGAGATAATCTAAGAGTTGATGATATAGAGACCTCTAGGATTAACAAGAACCATCCAATAGAAAGCATCATAGGAAATCCTAACGAGGGTGTGAGGACTCGGAGTAGTGTAAATAACAACACTGTGTTGTTGTCGATGATAAACGACTCCGAGGCATATCACACATGTCTATATTCGTGTTTCATATCGCAAGTAGAGCCTAAAAATGTGCAAATGGCACTTAAGGACAACTCTTGGGTTGAAGCGATGCAGGAAGAACTTTCGCAATTTAGGAAACTATACCTCGAGGGGAAATAGCAATAGGAACCAAATGGGTTTTTAAGTGCAAAAGAGACGATCGGGGTATAGTCACGCGCAACAAGGCTAGATTAGTTGTAAAGGGTTTCAACCAAGAGGAGGGAATCGATTACAACGAAGTTTTTGCACCAGTAGCAAGGCTGGAAGCCATTAGGTTGTTTCTAGCGTTTGCCTCCTTCAAAGGCTTTAAGGTATATCAGCTAGACGTTAAGAGATTTTTCCTATATGGGAAGGTGAAGGAGTTGGTGTATGTAGAACAACCGCCCGGATTTACAGATCCAAAATATCCTGATAGAGTATATCGCTTAGATAAGGCTCTATACGGATTACATCAGGCACCTAGGGCATGGTATGAGACTCTATCCAACCATCTGTTAGAGAACGGTTTTGAAAGGGGTAGGATAGATAGTACCTTGTTTGTTAAGAGGAAGGGCGATCACTTTATCTTGGTACAAGTGTACGTTGATGATATCATTTTTGGATCATCAGACGAACAGATGTGCAAAGATTTCGAGAAGGTGATGAAGTCTAAATTCGAGATGAGTGCCATGGGAGAGTTAAATTTCTTTTTAGGGTTACAAGTTGACCAAAAGAAGGAAGGGATGTTTATCCATCAAACTAAGTATGTCTATGATATATTAGAACGGTTTGGGATGGAGGGAACTAAGTTGACTGCCCATTTCAGCACGCCGATTCAAGTGAATCACAATCTCGGGCCGGGTACTGAAAGTGATACCGATGTGGATCCGACTTTATATCAGGCCATGATTGGGTCACTTATGTATTTAACTGCTTCAAGACCTGATATTATGTTTGCTGTTTGTATTTGTGCAAGGTTTCAAGCGAATCCAAAGAAGATGCATATGAAAGCTGTGAAGCGGATTCTACGATACCTCAAGTCGAAACCGAAGCTGGGACTTTGGTATCACGCAGAGGGAGATCTAGAGTTGGAGGCGTTCACAGATTCTGACTACGGAGGATGCAGCTTGACGCGCAAATCAACGACTGGAGGTTGTCAGTTCCTAGGAGGGAGACTGGTGTCCTGGCAATGCAAGAAACAAACGTCGGTAGCCGTGTCAACGTGCGAGGCCGAGTATGTTGCTGCTGGTAGTTGCTGCTCACAGGTATCGTGGATACAACAACAATTGCGGGATTACGGTTTGGGTTACACTCAAACTCCAATTAGGATAGATAACCAGTCTACTATTGCTATAACTAATAATCCAGTCAAACACAACAAAACAAAGCACATAGACATAAGGCATCATTTTATTCGTGATTGTGCTGAAAAGAACTTAATCAAACTGGTAAAAGTGGCAACAGAAGATAATAATGCAGATTTATTTACCAAAGCGTTTGATAAGTCACGGTTTGAGTATTTAATTCAACTGAATGGAATGCGCAACCCAGAGTAATTTGGCCTTAGTAGTAGTAAGTTTATTTTCTTTTAGAGTCGTAGTATTTCTTTCTTTTCAGTAGTCTGCTAATTTAGGAAAGTTTCTATTTTTAGTAAGTTTCTAATTTTAGTAAGTTTCTAATTTTAGTAAGTTAGTAGGTTAGCTTATTTTACTGCTTTTTCTTATGAAAAACAAAAGAAAAAAAGAGAGAAAATTACAAAAATATAAATAAAAAAAAAGTTAAGTCTTAGATACATAGGCTCAAAGTGACGAAAATTAGCACAGTCGTTACAAACTCTAAGTGTTTAGGCTTTCACACATAATGCAACTAAATTCTAAGTATTATACTTTATTTAGTTTGATATGTTGGTAGGCATAATACATATAGGGAATCTCAAGGCTAATAAAATATTCTAGAAAAAGTCAAGCGTGTAACTAACTTAGATGTACGACCAATCGGTCTTAATTTTTATGTACAAGACATACAAACATTGGGTCTAAATGAGGTATGCAAACTTTCTGGGGATGTATGGCAACATCAAATACATCTTAAAATGAAAAGAATAGAATTATCATATAAAACTGAGAGTCGAAAACATGCAACTCTGTTGTACGTAAGTACAGACCTGTTGTCTCTGTTTAGATTCGGGTTAGGATATATGTCGCTTTGTTGTACGTCAGTACAGACCTGTCACCGCTGTCTGCTAACTTTAAAAATAAACCTTAAGTCGAACTAAGACACTTTGTTGTATGAAAATACAGACCTGTGTCCGATGTTTGTCTTTTAAAGAAAGTTTGCAAATACCAACAAGTTAGAATCTTTGTCTGTGTGCCTTGATCATAAAAGTATGTCTATGTCTGAGTCACGTAAGATAATTTCCTGATAAATAAAAATGCCAAGGGATATTCCGAAATGTAGAATGTTTAACGGGGTAAAATACCAACAATTGGCTAAATAAGTGTGTCACGACAAACAATCAAAGGAATCAAAAATTCCTAAGTGTGAAAGTTTAAGTACTGAAAGTAAGTATCTGACATCGCTATCTGATTGAACCTTTCTTAGACTATTCTCATCAAAAATATTTTGTTTTAGTATTTAGCTTAGCTTGTAAATTTTTCTAAGTAGTATAGCTTAAGTCTAGATTAAATTTTTTGTCAAAATTTTATTTCTACTTTACTTTATTTTACCTTAGTTTATTTTATTTTAATTTATTTTATTGTATTTTAGTTTAACTTTTTACTTAGGTAAAAGGTCAAAAATTACTGAGGGTGCATTCAAAGTTGGATAAAATAAACATTGCGTGAAATATCTTGAGCTTAGGGTAAAAGAGTTGGCATAGTTTATCTGGTTACACGATACCGTAGAAAAAGGTTGGAAAAGTTGAAGTTTTTTCAAAATTTTCGAAAATTTTTCTAAGTGTTTGATTGTTTCGAATCTAAGACTGACTCGAAGAGGTAACCCTTCGAATCTGTCAGTAGACTCGAATAAGGACTTAGAATCGAGGGTTGGTGGTATAAATAGGTCAACAGTGAAGTCATTTAAGACTTACTGTTTTCGAATCTATACACTCGAGTCTACTGTGGCGATTTCGATTCTATTCTCGAATCTATCGTATTTCTCCTAAACGACATTTTGTCGACTCTCTTACTTGGTGTTTCGATTCTACAGATACTTCTAGGTATAATCAACCGGATTGTACAAGATTTGTGTAGATTTATACACAATTTCAGGCCAAATCATCGATTTTTGAGAGTTTAAGAGTCGAAATAGGGTTTTTGCAAAATTACCAATTTTGGACTGATAAAAAGTTAAATTAAGAGCATAAATCCTTGATTAGAACCTAGTTGAACTAATGTATGTGATTTGCTAAGTTCAAAATGGTTAAAATCTTGAGTTTTTGTTGAAGTAATGGCCGACGGGTTTCGAACCTGTTCTTGCTAGTTCTCGAATCTATTATTAGATTCGAGAAAACCAACACCTTCGATCTGTCATTAGACTCGAACAGAGACTTATTCGAATCTGTACTTTATTTAATTTAGTAAATTTAAATTTTATTAAACTTGTAGAAATTTAATTGTGTTGGATTTTGCACTTAAACAAGTTCAAAATAAAACAAGATTTAAATTTAAACAAGTTTATTGATTTTTAATGAATCTAATGGTTTGTTTATTGTGTAGACATGGCAGATAGGATATTCGTGCCGAAGCATAATATGGTCCTTAATCCCGATAATAATATCCCTGAGGCGCAGGGTTATCGCCAAATATTGGATTTCCTAGCTGAATCTAGGATTGGATTTGCTCTGTACCATAACATCCAAATAGTTCTTCCATATGTACGGCAGTTTTACGAGCATTTGCAAGTTGATTGCACTGTCACCCCGACAGTTCTAAGAACTAGAATCGCTGGACAGCCGTTAGTCTTTTCTGCAGACATGTTGCGTCAGGTTCTGCAGTTGGGATCTCAGGAACAAGAGGATGGGCCTATTGACTTTCCGTTAAGTATTAGGAAGACTGCTTTTTTTGAGGATGGGATACAGTTTAGATGTTGCAAAGTCGTCGTACATGAAGAGTGGCCTGATTGGGCAATGGAGATTCTTGGTGCATGTATTCATGGTCTGTTTTGCGCCGAAGAAAGCTGGATTTGATTATATAGTGTCAAAGATCCAATCTGGGGTTATTGCATTGGTATACAATCAGAAATTCAGTTTTTCACAGATGTTTTTCTCGGAGTTCGTTCATCAGATTACGGCTCCAGAAAGGGAAAGATTCTTGTTGTACCCAAGGTTCATTATGATGTTGATAAGGCACTTCTTGCCAAACTTGCCGCTGTCGAATGATTTTCTGAGCGTTAACATCATGGACAAACGGATTTTCGCTGATTGTTCCTCACACCGAGGAAAATTAGCTGTTCCTGTTGCTCGTCCATTATTCGGAGCAATTGTGGATAGGGAGTTTCAAGCCCCGGAAGATGCCAACTGGGCAGGGGTCGTTGAGTTTCAACCACAACAACAACCACAACAACGTCAACAACAACAGCAGCCGCGCGCTCAAAGACGCCGTCAAAGACCTGCAGCGAGTCAAATTCAGGCATCAAGGCCTTCGACAAGCCAGCAACCAGATGTTTCAGAAGCCGGGCCCTCAAATGTTCAAGAAGCTGGGCCCTCAAATGTACCGAGGGAAGCTGAACAGCTATGTCAGACACTTAATGAAATTTGGGAGGCAGGGCCTCATGCAAACGAAGAAGTGGCTGCAGCATTAGTTGGTGAATTGCTCAGTCCCCCAGAAGGAGAAGAAGACATATTTAGAGATGTAGAAGAGTATGAGCCAGAAAGGGCTGATAAAGGTTTAACATCATCTGAATCAGAGTCAGAAGAGATGGAGGAGCTGGAAGTTGAAGCTTCTGAATCAGTGGCTGCAGATCCCAGTATTCAAATCGGAACCTACGGATCTAGGTTGATTGTGAATGAAGCAGCATCGAGGAGGAGAGAGGAAAGGGAATCTGAAGATTCAGACTTTGAAGAAGAGGAAGTTGCTCCCCTAGTGACGAGGCAACGAGCCAAACGTCATCGGTTCATGCAAGGGTCTTCTTCGGCATCCACAAGTCAGCCAGAAGTTCCCCAATCCCAACCTCAAGCCACCGCTCCACCATCACCACCATCTCAACAACATGAGCCATATGTTCCTCCACCATTCATCCCTGCTCCAGTTCAGTCCATTCCGTCTACCTCAACCGCCTATTCTGACAATCAGCGGTTTATGCAGCTCAAAGCTCGAGTGGACTTTCAACATGTTCAAATCCTGAGCCTAACACAGGCAATGGGTGAAATTCAGGCACACAATGCAAATCTGGATAAAGAAAATGCTGAATTGAAGAAGACTGTCGAAAAAATCCAAGACGAGAATGTTGAGCTGAAGACGTTCAAATGCGATCAGGCCGAAGAGTTAAGGGCGATGCGCTCCCTAATCGAGCAGTTAATGAAAAATATACAGGCTCAGGGGGAGACATCGTGCCAAGATCCGAAAGTACAAAGGCCAAGAGATCAGGATGATGAAGATAATCAAGGCGATGATCCCAGCCCAAAAAGACAGAATGAGCCAGTAGATTTTTCTGCTGCTCAGACTGCTCAATCTGAGGGGGAGCCTAGTCCAGAAGGAGAAGTAGGAGGATCCGGAGGAGAAGCAGGTTCTTCAAAGGCCTTAGATAGCGACATGATAGATGCGCTGAAGGATATTGAAGAAGAGCTTATGGAATTTGATTTTGAAGATGACGTCGAAGAGTTGGAAGAAGGTGAATTCATTCCAGAGGACGTTGTTGACTGGAAATCAGACGATGAAGTGTTAGATGATGAAGACGATCATGTTAATGAAGTAATAATGAATTCACAACCTGTCACTGAACTATATGAGAGCCAAAATCATAATGTGATTGATATTGATTACATCAAGATAGCCTCAGTTGAAGACAAAGAACTTGAAGAGGCTGAGAAAGAGCCATCTAGAGCTGATTTGATAAATCTTTGGTTCAAAAAGGAAGAAAAGAAAGATCAGCTGAAGATGAAGAGGAAAATGAGAAATCCAAGTGCTGGAAATTTTGCTGGAGGGATTATAAGCTGGTTCTTTGACAAAGAACTGCAGCTATTTATCTTGAAAAGAAGAGATGGCCTTCAATACTTGAGGCGAACACTGAGAGCGTTCAACTCTCTGCCCAAGATTGAGGTTAAGGAGCTAGCTTGGAAGGAACTGATTAATATAGGCGAAGACCCGTACGCTGAAGTCGTGGCAAGAATTATAAGGAAAGAAGGAAGATCAGGAAAGTTCGAGCGACTCAAGCCAAGGACCGGAAAGAGGGTCGAGGATCAGTCGAGAACAGATCCTCATACAGGTAGGCCATGGGCCAGGATGGTATACAAACCTGTGAGGTGTCTAAAGAAAGTGCCAATGAAATCGATGCCACAGAACGTTTTGAGCAACATGAAATGGTGGTACCTCGAGATTGACACTGCTGAAGCCATCATGGAGGATCAAGACGAGCAGGTCATTTTGAAGGTATATGATCCACTGCATTTGATAAACCTATCAAAGGACGACCTGAAAAAGCTTCATGATCAGCCTATCTTCTTTACTGAACCATGGAGATCTGAAGCCAGGAAGTTCCAAAAGGTAGTTAAAGTTTGTATAGATGCTGGATTATATGCAGGCAGTAGTATATATAGCTCTAGTACTTAAATTTGATGTAAATAATTAGAAGCTATCGTCAAGGGGGAGTCTGTTGGTACACCCTGTGTGACGATAGCAGTCTAATCGATCAGCATTTTGGTTTAAGTAATATTCTGAGTATTGAGAGTTAACAAGTGTTTTGATATATATGTTTATATGTGTTTGTCTGTTATTGATTGTGTGTTTGAACTTGATGTAACATATTACAAGAAGTTCAAACATAAAGGTCAAAGATTAACTCAAGCATAAGTAAAACATAAGTTTCATCACTTAAGTGTTTAAGTATTTTGGCTAGATTCGAATTACTTAAGGGAAGACATTCGAATCTGTGATAGATTCGAATGTGACCCTAGTTCGAATGGTGCCCAGATTCGTGAATGTCATTGTGGACAGACTCGAATGGGCCTTGGGCCAGATTCGAGTTTGGCCCACATCAGACTCGAATCAGGGTCTATAATTAGGGATAGACTCGAGTCATTAGCAGACTTTTAGCAGAATTCGTGAGGAATTAAGCTTAAGGCGATCTCGAGTTTATCACCAGCTTTAGGTCCGTTTCGGAGAGAATTAGCTCGTAGGATCATTCGTGTGTCGTTCGTTCAGCGTCTAATAGTCTCCGTGTTTCGTGGTTGAGAGTTGTCCGTCTAACCGTTAACGAGGATTCCGCACTCGTTTACGGATCCGCGTCTAGATAGATCTTAGTAGTGGTAGACCTTACAGTGTATATTCTTCCTCCTAGACTTGGGACATTAATAGGTCCAAACAAGTCCATATGGATTAAGAAGAGAGGAGTATCAATAGAGAAGTTATGTTTGGATTTAAATGATGATTTTCTCTGCTTGCCTTTCTCACAAGCTGTGCAGAGTTTATCTTTAACAAAGGTCATAGAAGGTAAACCTGTCACCAACTCTTTCTTACAGAGTTTGTTGATGTTCTTGAAGTTCAGATGTGACAGCCTTTTATGCCATAACCAGTTTAAGTCTGCATTTGTTCTTGTGAGGAAGCAGGTTTCAGTTGTGGGATCAGCAGATTGCATGTCCACAACATATACTCCTTTCTTTCGTTGAGCACACAGCACAACTTTGCCTTGGGGATCCAATATGTAACCCAGGTGCTCATCAAAGTTAACCTTATAGCCAGCATCACACAGTTGGCTTATGCTAACAAGGTTATGTTTTAGCCCAACCACATAGGCTACTCTTTTGAACACTGCAGCACCGGCTTTAAGAGTTCCATATCCCTCAGTGGATCCCTGTACATTGTCACCAAATGTAACTTTTGGCCCTTTTTCAGGCCTGAGATCACTCAGCAGGTCCTTACAACCTGTCATATGCCCTGAGCAGCCACTGTCCAAGTACCAAACCTGGGATGATTGTTTTTCCTGCAGAGTGATAAGAAGAATATTAGATACTTCTAGGGGAACTCATCACAGAGATGAGTTCTCCTACTTCATCAACATTTGTTGATGGACTTGTGATGTCAACACTAATATTCCCTATTTGAATGGTATCAGTTTGAATACCACTCTCATTGACTGAGATGTTTCCAACACTGTTTATGTTGGCAGTGAGAGAACCATCAGAGTCAGCAGGCCTCATGTCCTCAGTATCAGGACAGTCTTTGGCCAAATGTGTATTCATTCCACATTTATAACATTTTCTTCTTTTAGCATTTTTGGAAGAAGACTTTTCAGAAACACATTCTGGATTATTTTTATTGATTCCATCATTAGATTTAGAAAATTTATTACTTTTTGATGAATCAACAGCTTGAGTGGAAAGTTCAATAGCCACAGCTTTGCCTGTCTCTTCTTTCCTCTTTTTAGGAGGGCAGATATCAAAGATAGGAAGCTTGATTGGCTTTTGACCTTCCATAGGTTTAGGAAACTTATTCCCAGATCTCTCAGGCTGAGCAATGGCTTTGCCTTTGCTCTTCCTGAGATGTGATTGATGTTGCCTATCAACATAATCATTATTCCTGGTTTTTAAATACTTATTCTCATTTAAAACCAGTTTACCACTATGATTAGAAAACTTATTTGAAATCACAGCAGGTTTGCCTTCAACCTGAGACTTACTCTTGTTAAAGGCAGACTGCTTTCCCTTTGAAAACTTATTTTCAAAGTGTTCAGCATTAAAAGGATTAGTATGCCTTTTTACACCAGCTTTAGACCCAAAGTCTGTTTTGTCAACAGGTTTGGTGTCCACAGCTGCAGTTTGGACATGCTTTCTTTTCTTTTGCTTGTGTGAATCAGCAGAACACTTAGCAAGCTTATTTGATGGAAAACTCATTTCATCAACAGCTTTTGAGCTAGGTTCACACGAGCTGTCAGTGTTTTGAGGCCTGACAAACCTGTTTGTTGTGATTAATTTACCATTCACTTTTTGAATAAAAGTGTTTGGAAGCTCACCAAGAGTGGACAAGTCTTCTTTTAAATTATTAACCTCAACAATGGAAGCTGCTGTGTCAAGATCCCCTCCAAGATAGGCTTGGATTTGTGCAGGAATCTGCTGACTTATGCAGTGGCTGACTTTTTGTGCAGATTGGCACCAAGAGTCAACTATCTTTTGAAGCTTAGCATGTTTTATATCTGTTTCTCTCTTTTCTTCCAGTAAAATGGAATTGATGTGTTTTAATTCATCAAGCTCAGCTTCCAACTTATGGAAGCTGTCCAGTTTACTGGATTTTGTTTCAATATCAGTTTTAAGCTTAGAGATTTCAGATAATAAAACAGCATGCTTCTCAACAACAGCTTTTAGATCAACAAGCATATATTCAAACATTTTAACTTTTTCTTCAGAACTGTAATCCATAAAATTTTGTACCTTATACATCATTGTAGGGTTCCAATTCTCCAAGCTGCTGAAAGCTTCAGCTTTAGCCAGATCCTGTTGGAAGTTGCTTGTTGATGGGACATCAGTGTTGGCCATCAGACAGTTGTTGTCTTCTTCATCAGATGATGAATCAGACTCCTCCCAGTCACAAGTTTCAGCCATTAGTCCCTTTTGCCTGTTAGAAACCACTGAGTTTTCTAACTTCCTCAGCTTAGCCATGGCCATAAGGTACTTAACCCTGTAGCCATCATCCTTGTTTGTCTTGTGTGGTTTGGATGTCTGACCAACAGCTTTTGACACACAGTCGGCAGCTATATGGCCAGTTTTGCCACATTTGAAGCACTCAGCTTTGGTCTTGTCAAATGCTTTCTTTTTTACAGCATTTGAGCTTCCCTGTAGCATGTTTCTTCCAAACCTCTTCCTATTGAACCTTTTGACAAGCATGGCTATCATCTGCTCATCATCCAGTTCAGCACTATCTGCATTGTCTTCCTCATCAGATATTTCCTCCTTATCATCAGCCTGTTGATCAGGTTGAATGAACACATCACTCACTTGATTTACAGGTTGTCTCACACTAGCCACAAAGGCTGCACCTTTCTTAGATATTTCCAAGGCATTTCTCTTCTGTTGCCTTGATTGCTCATCATTTAGTAAGGATCTGATGCAGGCCTAAGTATAGAGGATCGGGCCATTATGTTTCTGGAGGCCCAAGATAGGGCCCGTAATAAAAGGGGCTAAACGAAAACGGCCCTAACTTTTGACTCGGGTCTCCGTTTGGGGCGAATCAGGTGTCCAAACGACCGTTGGCTCGAGCTCCACGCAGTGACAAACCGTTCGGCCCAAATTCGACCCGGAATGAGAGTTACGGGCCTTTTTATGAATTTTATCGGTTATTTGGGTTTTTATTTTTGTTTCCTGGGTCGACCCGCTGGGTTATTTGACCCGTTTTAAGTTTCCTGATTCTTTTTAAAGTGTGTTGAACTTATGTATGAGGACAGTTTATGAATGAAGAAAAATTCTCTCTTTTCCAAATTTCCGAGTTCAAAATCGGTTGTTTGAAGCCTAATCGTTTGGTATTCACAGAATCAACAAACTTTTAGTAGAGATTGTTCTGGAATTCTTTGAATCAACAGAATAATCTATATTTCTATTTGCTACGCTGCATCAGGATCCATATAAGTTAACAAGATCCATACTTTTGATGGTACCCGAATTCCTTAAAATTGTAGAAAAATAATTCCATTCTTCAGGCAGAACATCTAAGAATTTGTTTACCAAAGTCAGGCTGTCCTTGGTGATCCCAACAGCTTTGAGATCATTTACAAGAGCGATAAACCTGGTGTAGGTTTCAGTGAGAGTCTCCTTTGGTTTTGCAAAGAAGAGTTCATACTGTCTAACAAGATTGTTAATCCTGTTGTCAAGTGTGATTGTGGGTCCATCATAGATGGTACACAAAGTATCCCACATCTCCTTGGCAGTCTTCATCTTCTCAACCTGTTTGAACACATCATCAGGTAGAGAGATGACCAGATTGTTTCTGGCCTTTGCATCAAGAGCCACCAGTCTTTTGTCTTCATCAGACCATTGAGCTTTTGCTTTCTCAAATGTTCTGATCTCAGGATCAGCTCCTTCAGCAGCAGGAGTTATTGTTGTAACAGAGGTTGGCACATAGGGACCCTCCATTACAATCTCTGGTAGTTGTACATCCAGATTCTCTAAGTAGAGCATCATTCTGCACTTCCAACCAGAAAAGTTCTGATGATTGAACTTTGGAGGTTTGCCCATTGAGCCATTGTCATAGTATGAGGAATTTGCAGCACTGTTGTCCATGGAAATTTTGGGAGAATGAGAGATCTAGAATGACACACACTCTAAACCTGCTCTGATACCAGTTGTAGGTCCCAAAAGATATCCCAAGTGTATAGCTTTAAGCTGTAGAGGGGGGGTGAATACAGCACTTTAAAAACTACACACAATTTTCTCAATGTTTGTATGTATTATTAACAAATGTTAATTACAAACAAGCTTGAATGCGGAAAGGTTCAAGCTGAGATGACAGATACAACAGTATATCTAACTAGTCTAAGACTGACTTAAACTAATTACAATGAATACACTCACTAAGAATCACTCACTGTGTTTACAAGACTCTGAGAAACAGCTTGAACAAGAACAGCTTAGACACTGAGTACTGTTTTATTCAGGCAGACTTGCATGCATGAAAGACACACTTTGAATGCACGTTCACTCTTGTTTTCAGCACTTAGCTTTTTGGCTTAATCGATCAATCCTTGGAAGTTTCTTTTTATACCCACTCAGAGGATCTAAGTGAAGCTTCTTCATTGGACGAAATGAAAAAGGAGAAGTCTTGTTGAAAAGACAAACATAACCTTTTCTGCACCTTTCTGAAAAGCAGACTTGTCTTCACATGTGCAGAACTTTTGTCTTTTCACTTTGTCTACTGTTGCATTGCCTTTAACCAAATAAGGAATGTCAACTTTGTGTTTTTCTTCCTTGTAAAGGCCTATTTTGATATAAGAAAAAGGTCTGTCACCCTTTTTCAAATAACCTTTTTGTCTTCATGTAACAGAACAGTTTGGGCAGGCTGAGCAGTTCTGATTTCCACTTTGTCTTCGACTTTGTAAACTGATCTTGTAGTAAAAAACAATACATGAGGACTTGGAAACACATTCCATAAAGTGTTTAGCATGTTCACAAAGAACAGGTTCTGTTCACAAAGAACAGAACACTTATAAACTGCCCAAGCTGCTTATCAGTGTAGAGCAGCGTAGACAGTTTATGTCCAGCCTGTTCAGCGGACTGAACAGCTTGAGCAAAACTGCCTTTGTTGCAACATATGCAACACATAGAACAGCTTTAGGCTGATATTGCAAATCATTTTCAGGTTTCAATAAGACATATAACAGGCCTTAAATTCAACCTTCAAAAGCATCGACAGATTTGATTAATAATCTCCCCCTCAAATGCAGAGCAGGTTTGATTGAGGCCTTTTTGTGCCTAACAAATTAAACTTTCTACTTTAATATTTGTAGTATCATAATATAATTAAGCTTCTGCCTCGCTTTCGAACTCGCCCATGGAGAAATTTATAGCATTTAAGTTTGTTATGTTTGCTACATTGCTAATCGTAACCGGTGTGTCGATCATTTCGATTCTTTTAATTTTATTCTAGCTTCCTTTTAATTATACTATTAATCTAATTATATATAGGTTGATTGTGAACTAATCTCATGTTGCATTTGGCTAGCTAATAGAAATTAATAAATTTGAAGAGTTGTTAACCTCTGAAACATGTTTTGTTACCATTAATCATACATAAATATAAAGTGATAAAATATTATATAGAATATAAAGATATTATTATGGCCATTGACAATAAACATCAAACTTGTTCAAAATTTAATTAGAAGACACGTAAAAATGTTTGATAGAAGTTTTCTGGTATCAAAAGAAATATTTTTTTTCCTGATTGCAGGTGTTAGAGGAGAATGCGTTCAAGTATCTTGTGGTGATCCACAAATATATCCAGACACATGTGTTTCTAAATGTTCGTCAGCTGACGATTGTGTTCACTATTGTGATCCCCAGTTTCCTACTATTATACCAGATTGTATTATTAATTCAACACATCCAGACGGCCTTTGTTGTTGTAAGCCATAGAACAGTACAGTATGTGTGAGTACGGTACGTGGGGTAAGATTATTATAAAATGATTAAAGATAATGAATTAATAGTTATTTAAATATATGAACAAATTAATTCCCATTCTCGTGAGTGTATATAGTTATTTAAATGAATGTGGTGTTTCCATCCAACAATTTACCAAAACAACTGTTGCTTTGTTTATTGTATTTA
Organism: Centrapalus pauciflorus; assembly: GCA_020465985.1. Taxonomy (NCBI): domain Eukaryota; kingdom Viridiplantae; phylum Streptophyta; class Magnoliopsida; order Asterales; family Asteraceae; genus Centrapalus; species Centrapalus pauciflorus. Next base: position 25,958 of record JAANYP010000250.1, read on the forward strand.
TTTTGACTCAAATCAATGAGTTGTATGGTGTCCTTAATATAATGTTTAATGTAGGAATTTATTACCATATATGTATTAACTCCACCATATGTGTTTGAATCGTATTTACTTATACGAAGGAAATTAAACTTTCAACATCAAAATTTGTATCATCATAAATTTATGATTTCATACAAACATCTATGTATTATCAGTATATAATCATGCTAATCATGTAGCATTTGATTCATATAATCAATGAGTTGTATTGTGTCATTACTATAGTTCTTAATATAGCAAGTTTTGACCATATATGTATTAAGTCCGCCATATATATTTGAATCGTATACTCTTATATGAAGGCAATTAAACTTTCAACTTCGACATCTGTAGTTTCATAAATTAATAATTTCATACAAACACCTATGTATTATCAATATATAATCATGTAGCATTTGACTCATATAATCAATGAGTTGTATTGTGTAATTAATATAATGTTTAACGTAGGAATTTATGACCATATATGTATTAACTCCACTATATATATTTGAATCGTATTTTCTTATACGAAGGCAATTAAACTTTCAACTTCAACATTTGTAATTTCATAAATTAATAATTTCATACAAACATTAATTATGTATTATCAGTATATAATCATGTAACATTTGATTCGTATAATCGACGAATTGTATTGCGTCATTAATATAATGTTTAACGTAGGAATTTATAACCATATATGTATTAACTCCACTATATATATTTGAATCGTATCCTTTTATACGAAAGGCAATTAAACTTTCAACATCAAAATTTGTATTATCATAAATTTATAATTTCATATAAACATCTATGTATTATGAGTATATCATCATGTAGCATTTGATTCATATAATCAATGAGTTGTATTGTGTAATTAATATAGTGTTTAATGTAGGAAGCTTTGACCATATATGTATCAACTCCACTATATATATTTAAATCGTATTTTCTTATACGAAGGCTGTTAAACTTTCAACTTCAACATTTGTAATTTCATAAATTAATAATTTCATACAAACAACTATGTATTAGCAGTATATAATCATGTAGCATTTGATTCATAGAATCAATGAGTTGTATTGTGTCATTAGTATAGTGCTTAATGTATCAAGTTTTGACCATATATGTATTAACTCCACTATATGTGTGTGAATCGTATTTACTTATATGAAGGCAATTAAACTTTCAACATAAAAATTTGTATCATCATAAATTTATGATTTCATACAAACATCTATGTATTATCAGTATATAATCATGTAGCATTTGATTCATATAATCAATGAGTTGTATTGTGTAATTAATATAGTGTTTAATGTAGGAAGTTTTGACCATATATGTATTAACTACACAATATATATTTGAATCGTATTTTCTTATACGAAGCAATTAAACTTTCAATTTCAACATTTGTAATTTCATAAATTAATAATTTCATACAAACATCTATGTATTATCAGTATATAATCATGTAACATTTGATTCATATAATCAATGAATTGTATTCCATCATTAATATAGTGTTTAATGTAGGAATTTTTGACCATACATGTATTAACTACACAATATATATTTGAAACGTATTCTCTTAGATGAAGGCAATTAAACTTTCAACTTCAACATTTGTACTTTCATAAATTTATAATTTCATAGAAACATCTATGTATTATGAGTATATAATCATGTAGCATTTGATTCATATAATCAATGAGTTGTATTGTGTCATTAATATAATATTTGAATCCTTTTATACGAAAGGCAATTAAACTTTCAAATTCAACATTTGTAGTATCATAAATTTATATTTTCATACAAACATTAATTATGTATTATCAGTTTATAATAGTGTAGCATTTGACTCATATAATCAATGAGTTGTATTGTGTCATTAATATAATGTTTAATGTAGGAATTTATGACCATATATGTATGAACTCGACTATGTATATTTGAATCGTATTTTGTTATATGAAGGCAATTAAACTTTCAACTTCAACATTTGTAGTATCATAAATTAATAATTTCATAGAAACATCTATGTATTATGAGTATATAATAATGTAGCATTTGACTCATATAATCAATGAGTTGTATTGTGTCATTAATATAATGTTTAATGTAGGAATTTATGACCATATATGTATTAACTCCACTATATATATTTGAATCGTATTCTCTTAGATGAAGGCAATTAAACTTTCTACTTCAACATTTGTAGTATCATAAATTAATAATTTCATAGAAACATCTATGTATTATGAGTATATAATAATGTAGCATTTGACTCATATAATCAATGAGTTGTATTATGTCATTAATATAATATTTAATGTAGGAATTTATGACCATATATGTATTAACTCCACTATATATATTTGAATCGTATTCTCTTAAATGAAGGCAATTAAACTTTCTACTTCAACATTTGTAGTATCATAAACTAATTAAGCTTCTGTCTCGCTTTCGAACTCGCCCATGGAGAAATTTGTAGCATTTAAGTTTGTTATGTTTTCTACATTGCTAATCGTAACCGGTGAGTCGATCATTTCGATTCTTTTAATTTTATTCTAGCTTCCTTTTAATTATACTATTAATCTAATTATATATAGGTTGATTGTGAACTAATCTCATGTTGCATTTGGCTAGGTAATAGAAATTAATAAATTGGAAGAGTTGTTAACCTCTAAAACATGTTTTGTCACCATTAATCATACATAAATATAAAGTGATAAAATATTATATAGATTATACAGAGATTATTATGGTCATTGATAATAAACATCAAACTTGTTCAAAATTTAATTAGAAGTTACGTAAAAATGTTTGATAGAAGTTTTCTGGTTTCAAAGAAATATTTTTTTTTCCTAATTGCAGGTGTTAGAGGAGAATGCGTTCAAGTATCTTGTCGTGATCCACAAATATATCCAGACACATGTGTTTCTAAATGTTCGTCAGCTGACGATTGTGTTCACTATTGTGATCCCCAGTTTCCTACTATTATACCAGATTGTATTATTAATTCATCACATCCAGACGGCCTTTGTTGTTGTAAGCCATAGAACAGTACAATACAGTACGTGTGAGTACGTACGTGGGGTTAGATTATTATAAAATGATTAAAGATAATGAATTAATAGTTATTAAATATATGAACAAATTAATTCCCATTCTCGTGAGTGTATATAGTTATTTAAATGAATGTGGTGTTCCCATCCAACAATTTACCAAAGCAACTGTTGCTTTATTTATTGTTTTTATTTTGACTCAAATCAATGAGTTGAATGGTGTCGTTAATATAATGTTTAATGTAGGAATTATTACCATATATGTATTAACTCCACTATATGTGTTTGAATTGTATTTACTTTTATGAAGACAATTAAACTATCAACATCAAAATTTGTATTATCATAAAGTTATGAATTCATACAAACATCTATGTATTATCAGTGTGTATAATCACGTAGCATTTGATTCATATAATCAATGAGTTGTATTGTGTCATTAGTATAGTGCTTAATGTAGCAAGTTTTGACCACATATGTATTAAGTCCACTATATATATATATATTTGAATCATATTTTCTTATATGAAGGCAATTAAACTTTCAACTTCAACATTTGTAGTTTCATAAATTAATAAATTCATACAAACATCTATGTATTTATCAGTATATAATCATGTATCATTTGATTCATATAATCAATGAGTTGTATTGTGTCATTAGTATAGTGTTTAATGTAGCAAGTTTTGACCATATATGTATTAAGTCCACTATATATATTTGAATCGTATTTTCTTATATGAAGGCAATTAAACTTTCAACTTCAACATTTGTAGTTTCATAAATTAATAATTTCATACAAACATCTATGTATTATCAGTATATAATCATGTATCATTTGATTCATATAATCAATGAGTTGTATTGTGTCATTAGTATAGTGTTTAATGTAGCAAGTTTTGACCATATATGTATTAAGTCCACTATATATATTTGAATCGTATTTTCTTATATGAAGGCAATTAAACTTTCAACTTCAACATTTGTAGTTTCATAAATTAATAATTTCATACAAACATCTATGTATTATCAGTATATAATCATGTATCATTTGATTCATATAATCAATGAGTTGTATTGTGTCATTAGTATAGTGTTTAATGTAGCAAGTTTTGACCATATATGTATTAAGTCCACTATATATATTTGAATCGTATTTTCTTATATGAAGGCAATTAAACTTTCAACTTCAACATTTGTAGTTTCATAAATTAATAATTTCATACAAACATCTATGTATTATCAGTATATAATCATCTAGCATTTGATTCATATAATCAATGAGTTGTATTTTGTAATTAATATAGTGTTTAATGTAGGAAGTTTTGACCATATATGTATCAACTCCACTATATATATTTGAATCGTATTTTCTTATACGAAGCCAATTAAACTTTCAACTTCAACATTTGTAATTTCATAAATTAATAATTTATACAAACATCTATGTATTATCGGTATATAATCATGTAACATTCGATTCATATAATCAATGAATTGTATTGTCTCATTAATATAATGTTTAACGTAGGAATTTAAGACCATATACGTATTAACTCCACTATATATATTTGAATCATATCCTTTTATACGCAGACAATTAAACTTTCAACATCAAAATTTATATTACCATAAATTTATAATTTGATACAAACATCTATATATGTATTATCAGTATATAATCATGTAGCATTTGATTCATATAATCAATGAGTCGTATTGTGTCATTTGTATAGTGTTTAATGTAGCAAGTTTTGACCATATATGTATTAAGTCCACTATATATATTTGAATCGTATTTTCTTATACGAAGGCAATTAAACTTTCAACTTCAACATTAGTAGTTTCATAAATTAATAATTTCATACAAACATCTATGTATTTATCAGTATATAATCAAGTAGCATTTGATTCATATAATCAATGAGTTGTATTGTGTAATTAATATAGTGTTTAATGTAGGAAGTTTTGACCATATATGTATCAACTCCACTGTATATATTTGAATCGTATTTTCTTATACGAAGGCAATTAAACTTTCAACTTCAACATTTGTAATTTCATAAATTAATAATTTCATACAATCATCTATGTATCAGTATATAATCATGTAACATTTGAATCATATAATCAATGAATTGTATTGTGTCATTAATATAATGTTTAACGTAGGAATTTATGACCATATATGTATTAACTCCACCATATATATTTGAATCGTATCCTTTTATACGCAGACAATTAAACTTTCAAATTCAACATTTGTAGTATCATAAATTTATAATTTCATACAAACATTAATTATGTATTATCAGTTTATAATAATGTAGCATTTGACTCATATAATCAATAAGTTGTATTGTGTCATTAATGTAATGTTTAATGTAAGAATTTATGACCATATATGTATTAACTCCACTATATATATTTGAATTGTATTCTCTTATACGAAGGCAATTAAACTTTCAACTTCAACATTTGTAGTTTCATAAATTAATAATTTCATACAAACATCTATGTATTATGAGTGTATAATAATGTAGCATTTGACTCATATAATCAATGAGTTGTATTGTGTCATTAATATAATGTTTAATGTAGGAATTTATGACCATATATGTATTAACTCCACTATATATATTTGAATCGTATTCTCTTAGATGAAGGCAATTAAACTTTCTACTTCAACATTTGTAGTATCATAAATTAATAATTTCATAGAAACATCTATGTATTATGAGTATATAATAATGTAGTATTTGACTCATATAATCAATGAGTTGTATTGTGTCATTAATATAATGTTTAACGTAGGAATTTATGACCATATATGTATGAACTCGACTATATATATTTGAATCGTATTCTGTTATATCAAGGCAATTAAACTTTCAACTTCAACATTTGTCGTTTCATAAATTAATAATTTCATAGAAACATCTATGTATTATGAGTATATAATAATGTAGCATTTGACTCATATAATCAATGAGTTGTATTGTGTCATTAATATAATGTTTAATGTAGGAATTTATGACCATATATGTATTAACTCCACTATATATATTTGTTAGTATATTGTTTGTAAAGATGACATTACTACTGTATCATGGCTGATTTCATAAAACACTTGAGGGTCACACCGATGAGCACAACTGAGCAGATGCAATTAAACTATTGAATAAATGATATTGGATATTGTTTATGACACGAAATGATCATTGAGATTAAATTAATGTGTGATTAATTATATCTCAAAATACGGGGACTAAAAGTACAATATAAGATATTGTAAGTGATTTAATTGTCATTGGATGATAATTAAGTAAATAGTTATCTAGTCTTTTATTTATTATTGGATATTAAATAAAAGATGTATTTATTTGAATTGATATTGTCATCTAGTTATTAGATAATTAGAATGATAATAATGAACAAATAAATAAAGATAATTATAAATAATTATCTACTCATTTATATATTATTAGATAATATATAAAAGATAAGTGTTATTTAATATATAATTATAGAGATGATTATATAAGGTTTAAATACTAAAGATAATTATCAAGATATATATTATATTATTATATTAGAGTTTGATTAAAACTAAAACTCTTAATTAATAATTAATAATATATATATATACGCATGCGGCACATGTATATAATTGAAGTGATTATATATATGGAGAGATAACCCTAATCAAAGGGGGTGACGGATACACTCTTGGTAAACACACGACACACACACACATTCGATGTGTGTGGTGTGTGTGGGTTTTGTGGTGTTCCAAACCTAGCCGTACCAAACACACACAATTACGTGTGTGTTTTTCCCGTTCTTCGTGTGTTTGATTGCATACCTGGCGCCGCTCGATCGTGTCATCACCGGTGGATACCGAGAGCATCTCATTCGTGTGTTCGTGTCAACGAATACAAGGTACGGATTTTATTGTTTTCATATCTACTTATCTTATGTTTTACTTGATGATCCGTGTACGGAATTCGTTATTTTTTTAAAAAAAAGCTTCCGCTGTGCGTTAATATGATTAATGGTTTTTGTTTTTACGAAAAACTATACGAATTCCCAACAGTGGTATCAGAGCCACCTCAAGTAACATAATGATAGTATTATTCGTGTATTTATGTCCAGCGTTATTAAAATTTCGATTTTTTTAATTAACAGTGTTTAGACGGTCGAAATCAATAATTAAAATGTTTAAGGTTTTGATTTGGCTTGGAGAAAATCGACCAAAGGTTTTGGAAACCTTTTGGTGATTCTCGGCCAACCTTTGAGTTCCTCGGAACTCGGGATTTTGAAACCTTAGTTCATTTTATTTAGTTGATGTTTGATTGTTTAAAAGTGTTTAATTGATTAAAGTCGAAAATTAAACGTTTCGGTTCACGAAATCAAACCTAGAGATTTAGGCCATGGGTTGAGACCCATGACCTCTCGGTTGTGATGTGGTAACCGAGGTGATGGATTATTTGTTTCCGTCATGTCGTTTAATTCACGGTTAAACTCGAACGATTAAAATAAATGCGTTAAAATCGAATTAATAAATCAAAATTGTTTGGTTATTAATATTTAAAATTTGTGACAAAATATATGTTTTGGTTTTATAAAATTAAAGTGGGAGACTTTATTAGTTTTATAAAATTCACAAATCGGTTTAAATATTATTTGATTCGATAGTCAAACGATTAATTGGAATATGGAAATCGAAATAATCAAAGTGTGTTGATTAAAGGCTTTGATTAATTTCAGCCGTCAAATGGTTTAATACCCTACTTGTTTTCGGTTCATATGGGTTATTGAACCCGAGTATGAGTCGGTTAACTAAGTTGGTTCGTTTCCGTTTTCCGGTAATTCGTCGTTTAAATTTAATCGGTTTTTATTAAAAATTAAGTTTTAATGTTGAAATTAAAATTATTGGTAATTTTAATTTGTAAACTAGATTTAATTTATGCATTTAATATTTAGTTCCATAAAATGCATTATTAAATTAAAGAGAGTTTAATTTAGGGATTCTATTTTCAAATTGATGAAATCGTGACTTTGAGTTTTATGCTCGGTCATGGTTTAATGTTTTTGAGATTTGATCTCGACATTAACGTTTTTGGTAGAAATCGTTTAAAAACATAAAGAAAAGTTTTTGGTGTTATTTAAAGATGGTCAATTTTCTTTAAATATTTTAAAAGACATATTTTATTGGTAAAATTGTTTATTTAGAAAATTGACATTTTAAATAAAGTTTATTTATTTCTGGAAAGGTGTTTCTATAGAATAATAGTTAATTGATAATTATTTAAAGGAAGTTTAAATTATTTATCAATATTATTTGAAAATAAAACTATATTTATTAAAGGTTGTTTAATAAAAAGTTTCTTAAAATAGTAAGTTTAAGTTTCAAAGGTGTTTGAATTGTTAATTGTGTATTTTAAGAAAAGTATAGTTATGAATCCAAATGTAATGCAAAGATGGAATTAAATTTGAAATTTTTCGGGAAAAAGTTTCTAATTATGGAAAGTGTTCCTAAATTTTGAGTTTACGGACCGTATTAAATTTAAGAACGATATTGGACATGATTACTTCAATTAATGGTAGATTAATTGGTCTTGGAATTATTTTCATGGCGAGATGAAAATGAATTCTGGATTATTAATATGCTCTACTGCTTTATTTATGTTTGTGACATAGCCGAGCCTTGAGACCCCTTGTTTGTGATGGTTGGTTGTTTAATCTCAATGTTTGCTATTTTTTATTATTGGTTATTTTTGGGTAGGCCTGCGTGCCATTGGAATCCCGAGTTTTATGATGTAATCTGTAATAGGTTAGAAAATAGGCAAATGTATTTAGATTAAAATTATGTAAAAAATCTTGGAGAAGATGTCCATCAAGAAGGAGGTCATTCATCAAGGACGCTCGGTGACATTATCGGACGTTGAGGCTAGTGGGAGCTGAAAGAGTTCAACCTTCTTGCCTTGTGTGTTGATTTTGTCCATTAGGTTTTGACCTAATTGGTTTGTCCGTATGGCTCTCGGAAACCAATTTAGTTTCGGCAAGGCTATGTCACCATGTGATTGTATGTCTTATTTCTTTATGCTTTATTTATATCTGCGTGGTTGTGGTGACAAAGTAGATAAATAAAAGAAATCAAAACTACAATCATTTTTGATGAAAAATTAAAGTATTTAAAAAGGAAGTTTAAATTGGAAACTTTAATTATTTTGTCAAGTGTTAGATATGACATTTTTATGAAATTAGTTTTTCAAATAAAATGAGATTTATTTTAAAATGTCATATGATCAAAGAGTTGAAATTCTTAAAACTGGTACATTCACTGGATTGTTTACCAGAATAGGTGGTGTGTAGGACAGTCTTGCTCGGGCTGTGGAATTTCCGAAAGGTTTAGAACCGAAAGGATCCTGCCCGCAGACTAACCTGACTGGCCACTAGCTCTTGGTAAGAGACTGGTTATAAACCCAAATTAAAAATCTGACACAGCACACCGTCCATATAGTGGCACTCACGGTGACCGGTCGTCGTAAGTAGGTTTTAGCCTTCGTTGGGTGCTTGCGCCGCAAACTCTGAGAGCTGTGAGGTAAGCACTGCGGATCCTAAGTGAGACTTGGGCTAGTGACTTGCAGTTGTTATATGGTGTATGTCAGTGGTGGTTCCTTAGTAAGACTGTTGCCCAAGGTGTGGATGAGATTAAACATGATCAATTTAAGAAATTGAAAATCTCATAAGATCTAAGAGTTGCAAAGGGGTTGTAATTGGTAATAAGTTGCCTGCCTGAGTAGCTTATTCACGTAGGTTCAGCCTCCGTTGGGTGCATGAATAAGTAAAATGGTTCTTAGGATTAATAAATCATTTTCTAAATTTTGGGTTATTGATTTATTAATGGTTAATCAAATACTGAATTTTGAAAAATTGTTTAAGATGGTTGAAAAAGACAGAGGTAGAAGCGGTTTAATAATAACAATGACAATAACAGTAATAACAACAATGATAATGTCAATATCCTTTTCCCATTTGAAAATCCTCCCCACACGCACATGTTGCTACTTTGAGGTCCATTTGGGATATGGAGAACTCAAAAGAAGCAACTTCCTGAACTGGGAATAAGATTTGACAAATGTTCTGAGTACAGAGTGAAAGTCGTATATTCTGGAAAGGGCACCAGAACCTGCTCCTGCAGAGACTGCTACAGTTGAGGAAAGAATTCTCCACAAGAAGCACTCTGGGGATTTAGTCAATGTTGCCTGTCTAATGCTAGCGACCGTGACATCTGAGCTGCGGACTAACCTTATGGACGTCTCAGCTTGCCAGATGTATCGCCAGCTAAAGGATATGTTCCAGACTCAGGCTCGGACTGAGAAACATATACGACTAGGGCTCTGAGCTCCTGCAGAATGGCTGAAGGAACAACTGTTAGACCCCATGCGCTGAAAATGAAAGGTTATCTGGATCATCTTAGCAGACTTGGGTTACCCGTGACACAGGACATGACCACGAATCTAATTCTCAATTCCTTATTGAAGGAATTTTAGCAATTTGTAATTTATTACAATATGCACGGAGAAGATGATCAGTAGGCTGCATCGGATGCTATAGACTGTTGAGGGAGTGATTGGGGAGAGAATATAGGGAAAGAGATGGAAAGGAAAGTAAGTTTCCAAGCCGGAGGTTAAAGCTAACAAGTAGCTAAAACCTAGAACCAGAGAAGTCAAATCCAAGGATGACAAATTTTTTGAGTGCTAGGAAACTGGGCACTGGGAAAGGAATTGTCCCAAGTACTTGGAAACGGTCAAGGTTGACCGCATTGAGACTTCGTGTATCTGAATCAGTCACTTCTATTGTTCTTGGATATGTGATACTCAATTGAACAAAGTTTCATGCATAATGTCTACAATGACTAAAATGAAGTGAAAAAAGATGACAGATTCAGTGGGAGCATAGAGACATCTTAGAGAATACTCTGCTGGACACTATTTTCATGTCATCAATAGTTTATCATGGTGTAGTATACAATTGATTGAATTTCTTGCAGATATTTTTGGGATAAATAAAGAATTTTTGGAGTTAAAAATTTGTTGCTTGAAATTCCTATTGTTTAAGATTACTAAACCATGATTACAGACTATTGATTCAAGTGGAACTTGAATAGTAACTTGTCAATGGAGATTGGACAAGCTAGTAGTCATATTCAGATAAAAAGGGTTACCATGTTGTTGTGTAAATTGTTCAAGTGTTCAAATGCAGTTTCATTGAACTTGTTAATTCTTGAAAGTTAGTTCAAGAGATTATATGAGTTGGATAGTCATCTGTGATTATATTGAAACTAATAAAATGCAGAATTAAATGTAAAGGAGTTACATAGAGGTTAATTCACTTCACTTGTCAGAAATAATTAGACTTGAGAAGTCAGAATTGTTTAGACAAGAAGTAATCGCATTACATGTGAAATGTATACAACTTGTGTGATGGTTAGTCAAGTGGTAACCTTTGACTTGTTTAAACACTCGTCGGCAAGCTTGAAGGAATACCACAACGAAATGTTGTAGATAACCAGGTTCAGGTGGTTATGGATACATATCACAAATTTTGAACACAATGTTATTAAAGATATCTTGTTAAGATATAGATAAACCGCATACTGTCATATTCAAGACTAAATATCTAAACGTATCACTAGTAGCAATTAATCTAAATTGCTAGAGCTCCTAAATCTTAATCTTGGTGTCTTTATGAGTGATTTACCAGTTCCTCTAAAGATAATGGATATAAATTTGTATGGAGATTCAGATTGGATCTTAATAATATTACAAGAAGTTGTAATAAAGAACTAGTGTAATTTTTCAAAGATAAACGGTAATGGAAGTTAAGTCAGTTAACTAGAGAACACTCCCACTAAGATCAAGTCTGAAATCAATTTTTCGATAGATCGTGTTACCGTTACATTTGCTAAAGGAACAGTAGCATTAAATTGATGGAAATCATGTTGTGTTTATTGAGATAAAGGAGATCAACATGATATCTTTAATGTCGTTCAATTTTGCATGTTTTAGAAATCCAAGAATAAAATTGAAGTTATTCTAAAATTATTCCATAGCTGCTTGTTGTCGTGGGAACCACAACGAGAATAAAAAGGCTACTGTGATTTTTGGTTGATATTCATGGATGATGAATATAGCAAAGGTTGGACCAAATTCACAGGTATTTGTTGCGAACAAATATTGGATTGACCCACCGATTGAGACCACTTTGTGGATCATAGTCATGAGTTGTCTCAAAAAGGTAATCCTTAGTACCTGAGATGTCTACGTACTTTAGTGTGGGTGCTGCTGTACATTTGGCCTAACCTAACGTCATCCGTAACTGGGTGATCATAACGGTTCGAGGCTGGTTGCAGTGGGAGTCGTGCTGGAGGCCTAGATAGTCAATATGGGATTTGCACCTTCTTTTAACTAAGAAGAGATATTTCTGGGCCCCTCGACGATCGATACTGACAGAAATGCATGGCCATGCTCGGACAGAATTGATGTGTTCTACTATGTCTGTTACAGTTCAGTATGAGATCAGGGAGTCGAGAAACATAATCGTGACTGCTACGGTTGATCTAATCCAAGCCTAGCTTTCACATTGAAATATCGCGATGCATGGGATATAACCTAAGTTTCTTTTTGGAAGGCTGTTTCAACAAGAATGCCCGAATGGGAGTCAGAGTTTTTATGACCTTGGTTGCCTAAAGTGTCTAGCCATGACCTCCTTTAGGCGCATGCTGCAGGACAGTATGTCGTCTTACACAAGTGGGAGTATGTTAGTATATTGTGTGTAAAGATGACATTACTACTGCATCATGGCTGATTTCATAAAACACTTGAGGGTCACACTGATGATCACAACTGAGCAGATGCAATTAAACTATTGAATAAATGATATTGGATATTGTTTATGACACGAAATGATCATTGAGATTAAATCAATGTGTGATTAATTATATCTCAAAATACGGGGATTAAAAGTACAATATAAGATATTGTAAGTGATTTAATTGTCATTGGATGATAATTAAGTAAATAGTTATCTAGTCTTTTACTTATTATTGGATATTAAATAAAAGATGTATTTATTTGAATTGATATTGTCATCTAGTTATTAGATAATTAGAATGATAATAATGAACAAATAAATAAAGATAATTATTAATAATTATCTACTCATTTATATATTATTAGATAATATATAAAAGATATGTGTTATTTAATATATAATTATAGAGATGATTATATAAGGTTTAAATAATAAAGATAATTATCAAGATATATATTATATTATTATATTAGAGTTTGATTAAAACTAAAACTCTTAATTAATAATTAATAATATATATATATATATATATATATATATATATATATATATATATATATATATATATATATATATATATATATATATATATATATATATATATATATATATATATATATATACACACACACGCATGCGGCACATGTATATAATTGAAGTGATTATATATATGGAGAGATAACCCTAATCAAAGGGGGTGATGGATACACTCTTGGTAAACACACGACACACACACACACATTCGATGTGTGTGGTGTGTGTGGGTTTTGTGGTGTTCCAAACCTAGCCGTACCAAACACACACAATTACGTGTTAGTTTTTCCCGTTATTCGTGTGTTTGATTGCATACCTGGCGCCGCTCGATCGTGTCATCACCGGTGGATACCGAGAGCATCTCATTCGTGTGTTCTTGTCAACGAATACAAGGAACGGATTTTATTGTTTTCATATCTACTTCTCTTATGTTTTACTTGATGTTCCGTGTACGGAATTCATTATTTTTACAAAAAAAACTTCCGCTGTGCGTTAATATGATTAATGGTTTTTGTTTTTACGAAAAACTATACGAATTTCCAACAATATTTGAATCGTATTCTCTTAGATGAAGGCAATTAAACTTTCAACTTCAACATTTGTAGTATCATAAATTAATAATTTCATAGAAACATCTGTGTCATTAATATAATGTTTAATGTAAGAATTTATGACCATCTATGTATTAATTCCACTATATATATTTGAATTGTATTCTCTTATACGAAGACAATTAAACTTTCAACTTCAACATTTGTAGTTTCATAAATTAATAATTTCATAGAAACATCTATGTATTATGAGTATATAATAATGTAGCATTTGACTCATATAATCAATGAGTTGTATTGTGTCATTAATATAATGTTTAACGTAGGAATTTATGACCATATATGTATGAACTCGACTATATATATTTGAATCGTATTCTGTTATATCAAGGCAATTAAACTTTCAACTTCAACATTTGTAGTATCATAAATTAATAATTTCATAGAAACATCTATGTATTATGAGTATATAATAATGTAGCATTTGACTCATATAATCAATGAGTTGTATTGTGTCATTAATATAATGTTTAATGTAGGAATTTATGACCATATATGTATTAACTCCACTATATATATTTGAATCGTATTCTCTTAGATGAAGGCAATTAAACTTTCTACTTCAACATTTGTAGTATCATAAACTAATTAAGCTTTTGCCTCGCTTTCGAACTCGCCCATGGAGAAATTTGTAGCATTTAAGTTTGTTATGTTTTCTACATTGCTAATCGTAACCGATGAGTCGACCATTTCGATTCTTTTAATTTTATTCTAGCTTCCTTTTAATTATACTATTAATCTAATTATATATAGGTTGATTGTGAACTAATCTCATGTTGCATTTGGCTAGGTAATAGAAATTAATAAATTGGAAGAGTTGTTAACCTCTAAAACATGTTTTGTCACTATTAATCATACATAAATATAAAGTGATAAAATATTATATAGATTATACAGAGATTATTATGGCCATTGATTATAAACATCAAACTTGTTCAAAATTTAATTAGAAGTTACGTAAAAATGTTTGATAGAAGTTTTCTGGTTTCAAAGAAATATTTTTTTTTCCTAATCGCAGGTGTTAGAGGAGAATGCGTTCAAGTATCTTGTCGTGATCCACAAAGATATCCTGACACATGTGTTTCTAAATGTTCGTCAGCTGACGATTGTGTTCACTATTGTGATCCCCAGTTTCCTACTATTATACCAGATTGTATTATTAATTCATCACATCCAGACGGCCTTTGTTGTTGTAAGCCATAGAACAGTACAATACAGTACGTGTTAGTACATACGTGGGGTAAGATTATTATAAAATGATTAAAGATAATGAATTAATAGTTATTTAAATATATGAACAAATTAATTCCCATTCTCGTGAGTGTATATAGTTATTTAAATGAATGTGGTGTTTCCATCCAACAATTTACCCAAAGCAACTGTTGCTTTATTTATTGTTTTTATTTTGACTCAAATCAATGAGTTGTATGGTGTCGTTAATATAATGTTTAATGTAGGAATTTATTACCATAGATGTATTAACTCCACTATATGTGTTTGAATCGTATTTACTTATATGAAGGCAATTAAAGTTTCAACATCAAAATTTGTATTATCATACAAACATCTATGTATTATCAGTATATAATCATGTAGCATTTGATTCATATAATCAATGAGTTGTATTGTGTCATTAGTATAGTGCTTAATGTGGCAAGTTTTGACCATATATGTATTAAGTCCACTATATATATTTGAATCGTATTTTCTTATATGAAGGTAATTAAACTTTCAACTTCAACATTTGTAGTTTCATAAATTAATAATTTCATACAAACATCTATGTATTATCAGTATATAATCATGTAGCATTTGATTCATATAATCAATGAGTTGTATTGTTTAATTAATATAGTGTTTAATGTAGGAAGTTTTGACCATATATGTATCAACTCCACTATATATATTTGAATCGTATTTTCTTATACGAAGGCAATTAAACTTTCAACTTCAACATTTGTAATTTCATAGATTAATAATTTCATACAAACATCTATGTATTATCAGTATATAATCATGTAACATTTGATTCATATAATCAATGAAATGTATTGTCTCATTAATATAGTGTTTAATATATGTAAGAATTATTGCCCATATATGTATTAACTCCACTATATATATTTGAATTGTATTCTCTTATATGAAGGCAATTAAACTTCCAACTTCAACATTTGTAGTTTCATAAAATAATAATTTCAAACAAATATCTATGTATTATCGGTATATGTATATATTCATGTAGCATTTGATTCATATAATCAATGAAATGTATTATGTCAATAATATAATGTTTAACGTAGGAATTTATGACCACATATGTATTAACTCCACTATATATATTTGAATCGTATTCTTTTATATGATGGCAATTAAACTTTCAACTTCAACATTTGTAGTGTCATAAAGTAATAATTTCATACAAACATAATGTAACATTTGACTCATATAATCAATGAGTTGTATTGTGTCGTTAGTATAATGTTAAATGTAGGAATTTATGACCATATATGTATTAACTCCACTATATATGTTTGAATCATATTCTCTTATATGAAGGCAATTAAACTTTCAACATCAACATTTGTATTATTATAAATTAATAATTTCATACAAACATCTATGTATTATCAATATAATCATGTAGCATTTGATTCATATAATCAATGAGTTGTATTGTGTCATTAATATAGTGTTTACTGTAGGAATTTTTGACCATATATGTATTAACTCCACTATATATATTTGAATCGTATTTTCTTATATGAAGGCAATTAAACTTTCAACTTCAACAATTGTAGTTTCACAAATTAATAATTTCATACAAACATCTACGTATGATCAGTATATAATCATGTAGCATTTGATTCGTATTGTGTCATTAGTATAGTGTTTATTGTAGGAATTTTTGACCATATATGTCTTAACTCCATTATATGTATTTGAATCGTATTTTTTATATGAATGCAATTAAACTTTCAACTTCAACATTTGTACTTTCATAACTTAATAATTTCATACAAACATCCATGTATTATCAGTATATAATCATGTAGCATTTGAATCATATTATCATTGAGTTGTATGGTGTCATTAATATAATGTTTAAAGTAGGAATTTATGACCATATATGTATTAACTCCACTATATATATATATTTGAATTGTATCCTTTTATACGAAGGCAATTAAACTTTCAACTACAACATTTGTAGTATCATAAATTAAAATTTTCGTACAAACATCTATGTATTATCAGTATATAATAATATAGCATTTGACTCATATAATCAATGAGTTGTATTGAGTCATTAATATAATGTTTAATGTAAGAATTTATGACCATATATGTATTAACTCCACTATATATATTTGAGTCGTATTCTCTTATATGAAGACAATTAAACTTTCAACTTCAACATTTGTAGTATCATAAATTATTAATTTCATACAAACATCTATGTATTATCAGTATATGTGTATAATCATGTAGCATTTGATTCATATAATCAATGAGTTGTATTGTGTCATTAATATAATGTTTAACGTTGGAATTTATGACCATATATGTATTAACTCCACTATATATATTTGAATCGTATTCTTTTATATGAAGGCAATTAAAATTTCAACTTCAACATTTGTAGTATCATAAAGCAATAATTTCATACAAACATCTATGTATTATTAGTATATAATAATGTGGCATTTGGCTCATATAATCAATGAGTTGTATTGTGTCATTAATATAATGTTTAATGTAGGAAATTATGACCATATATGTATTAACTCCACTATATGTGTTTGAATCGTATTCTCTTATATGAAGGCTATTAAACTTTCAACATCAACATTTGTATTATCATAAACTAATATCCTATATGTCACAATTCCCAGGGACAATGGCAATTGATCTGCTCACAAGCTGTTGATAAATACACTGTTCCCAAGCACTGTTGCCCTTTTTTTGAGTTTGCTTTTTCAGCAAATCTTTTCTTACTTTAGTTTTTTTAGACTTATGCTTCATCTCTCCGAATAGCAGTATTGCACAATGCGACCATAGTTGCTCTCTTAGCAGCTTCCCTCTTAATTTTCCACTGCAACTACTGCTACCATCTTTCCTCCAAATTCCTCGAACCAGAATTACCTCTGTATAAATTGTTATTTGTTGGATTCACCAATTTGTTGGCTGGAGATATATAATGGAGGCGCCTCCTCCTCACCTGAAAATGCTGAAACTTTTTTCACGGCGGAAACACTGTTACGTCCACCTCCACAGCCACAACTTGTCATCAATCCTATTTATCTCACGTCAACTAACAAAATCCCATTTCGAAGATGACCCACCTTTCTCCCCAATCCTCAAAACCGCCAAACACCAAAATCAAGAAGTTCACAATCAGAAAAGCAAGAAACTCAAAAAAGAAGCATTAAACAAGAAACCCCTGAACAATTTCCCTATAAAATCTAACATACCCTTTGATTTCAGATACTGTTACTCAGAAACCAACCCCTTTGTTGAACCCATTGGGTGTCGAGAAACCCCCAGGTTCTCTCCTTTTTGGCCTCGAAGACTTGACCGGAAATGGACCGGCACGTCAGCTCCGTCGCAGCAGCCGATCGACATGGCTAAGGTTGAAGAACAGAAAAACCGCGGAACGCGGTTCTTGGATCCATTCCAATTTTCGAATCCCTTTCATTCCGTAACATCATTATCAATTAAAAGGTAAATTAATTTAGTCGGCTAATGAACAATAACGATTCATATTTTTAGTATATGATCATTTGTTAAAGTTGGAGTTGGATCACGTGAGGTGTGAACCCATGAGCACACAAGACGACCACATAATATGTTGATATGATTGAGGCATTGGGCATCAAATGAAAAAGAAAAAAAAAACCATAAAAAACTGAAAACATAATAATGTTTGTGGTTGTAGATTGATTACTTCACATGTATATAATATCATCAAGCTGAGCTGAATGACTTATTGTTTTCAAGAAGATTGATTACTTCACATGTATATAATATCTTCATGAAATCTTTGTTGGCACTTTGATGTCAAGTGGAGACCAGATTCTTTGGTTCTTTTTTGTGCCTTAATATTTACACCTTTGAAAATTATGGGGTCTAGGTATAGTATGTGTTTGACTCCGATTTACGTATTCTTCATGATCTTTCTTTATCTTATTATTTCACATCTTTGGAGGTTTGAGGGAGTTTAAGCACATACAGTTTCTTATGTCAAAGATGGAGCCAATGTAGTTTGCTTTCATGCTCTTGCTAATGGAGGTATAGCCTACGAGACTATGGTTAGTATACCTTGTAGTAATATAAATAAATATTTTTTTTTACCATTATCACAATTTTGTTTATTATTATGCCTTTTGATGCTTTGCTTGCATACTTTTTTGGATGACATTGTGTATATTAAGGTGCTCTATAATATAATTTACATCGAATATCCTTTTGTTTAAATTATTTATGCATGTATTATTAGTTTACTTACTTTATTTAAAGTTTATACCCGTCGCAACGCACAGACTCACTTCCTCGTTTCATACAAACATCTATTTATTATCAGTATATAATCATGTAGCATTTGATTCATATAATCAATGAGTTGTATTGTGTCATTAATATAGTGTTTAATGTCAGAATTTTTGACCATATATGTATTAACTCCAATATATATATTTGAATCGTATTTTTTCATATGAAGGCAATTAAACTTTCAACTTCAACATTTGTAGTTTCATAAATTAATAATTTCATACAAACATCTATGTATTATCAGTATATAATCATGTAGCATTTGATTCATATAATCAATGAGTTGTATTGTGTCATTAATATAGTGTTTAATGTAGGAATTTTTGACCATATATGTATTAACTCCACTATATATATTTGAATCGTATTTTCTTATATGAAGGCAATTAAACTTTCAACTTCAACATTTGTAGTATCATAAATTAATAATTTCATACAAACATCTATGTATTATCGGTATATAATGATGTGGCATTTGATTCATATGATGAATGAGTTGTATTGTGTCATTAATATAATGTTTAATGTAGGAATTTTTGACCATATATGTATTAACTCCACTATATATATTTGAATCGTATTTTCTAATATGACGGCAATAAAACTTTCAACTTCAACATTTGTAGTTTCATAAATTAATAATTTCATACAAACATCTATGTATTATCAGTATATAATCATGTAGCATTTGATTCATATAATCAATAAGTTGTATTGTGTCACTAATATAATGTTTAACGTATGAATTTATGACCATATATGTATTAACTCCACTATATATATTTGAATCGTATTCTTTTATATGAAGGCAATTAAACTTTCAACTTCAACATTTGTAGTATCATAAATTAATAATTTCATACAAACATCTATGTATTATTAGTTTTTAATAATGTAGCATTTGACTCATATAATCAATGAGTTGTATTGTGTCATTAATATAACGTTTAATATAGAAATTTATGACCATATATGTATTAACTCGACTATATATATTTGAATTGTATTTTCTTATATGAAGGCAATTAAACTTTCAATCCAACATTTGTAGTATCATAAATTAATTAAGCTTCTGCCTCGCTTTCGAACTCGCCCATGGAGAAATTTGTAGCATTTAAGTTTGTTATGTTTGCTACATTGCTAATCATAACCGGTGTGTCGGTCATTTTGATTCTTTTAATTTTATTCTAGCTTCCTTTTAATTATATCATTAATTTAGTTACATATAGGTTGATTGTGAACTAATCTCATGTTGCATTTGGCTAGCTAATAGAAATTAATAAATTTATAGAGTTGTTAACCTCAATTGTAAAACATGTTTTGTCACCATTAATCATACATTAATACAAAGTGATGAAATATTATATAGATTATAAAGATATTAGGCATTGATAATAAACATCAAACTTGTTCAAAATTTAATTATGCATGCATGCACTTCACTTAAAATGAGCATAAATGATATCGAAAACACATAAAACTATAGTCCAATAAAACCTCCCCAACTTAACTTTTGGTCGTCCCCAAACAAGCCTTTGGAATCAGAACTAACTATGTACCGAGCATATACTAGCAGTGTGGCTAGAAATTTAAGTTAAGTCAGCCTTCGCAATAATACGTTAAAACTTTTAATATGTAAATAAAAGCCATCTTCAGTTAAAGTATATTTATCTTAGAATCTATATAACGTATCTCACTCTTGGAAATTACATTTTTAGCTCAAGTTACGAAACTTAAAACACGTGGTTCTTTTGACCATCTTTTCCCTCTATGCATGTTTACAACAAATTTTCTTTTTAATATCATGTTTCTATCTCTATTTCTTTCTAACTCAAGTTATCTAGTTGGTCCATGTAGCGAGATTTAGGTCAATCACTTTCCAAACCAGACGGTTTTAGGGGATTAGGCATGAGTGGTACCCCTATGGACTTAATTTCCCGAACCATCTAGACTATAACTGAATCATTTTTTAGGCTAAAAACATGATTAAGCTCTCCCCCTTATTGCATGAGTTTCCAAAATCTTTTAAAACATTACATATATTTAAGCCCAAATATAATTTAACCTACTTGAATTTGATTTACATAACAAAAATGTTAACTATTATTAAGACTCTTTTCTTAATTATAAAATATTCTGTCAACACTAGCCAATTCCCTAGTACATATATTTTCTATTTATCATCATTTTCCACGACCTAATGAGACATCCTCCTTAATTAGTGATATATGATAACACCAGAATCAACATACAACCCAACATTAACATATGATTAAAGTGTCAAAGCATAAAGTAAGTTTGAAGTACATCAACCACTAAAGCATGAGAAATTATAGGTCTACGTTGTCATAATCTAACTATTACAACATTATTGTTTGTTTGCAACACCAACAAATCCCAGCCCCAAAAGCTATATTCTTCATTTACCAAAGAGCTTCTAAGGTCACCGGGAATTGAGAATGAAAGCCTAATAGGAAGGCCCAACGATATCTTTTCCTTTGCCTGAAAACATTGAGAGTCAACGGGTAAACTATGACTTAGTGAGATAACATATTAAACATTTAACATAAATTTCTTACAAACAATTGTGAAAACGGGCAGTGCAAGCCCCATAACAAGTGATCATCATGCAGTGCAAGCATGAAGTTTGGGAATTCAAAATGCTGATCGGGGATGTGCATAACCTGACCTGGAAAAGTGTATGGGATGATCAGTCCCCGACAGTGGCCTGCTGTCAGCCCCAGTCCAGGTAACATCAGATTATGAAGTGTCATCATGTCAGAACATGAACTCAGTGATGCATTTTCAAATGAACGTTGGCTACATATTTGTCACATGTCAAGTACGAGTGTGCATCATACAATCAATAATAAGTGAGTGTCAAATGATGTATTTTGAACAACAGGAACATGCCATTGAAAGATGAATGTAAAGACAATAAATGTTTAAATATTAATCTATTACTCATAGTGGTTTAGAAAGGATGTCCTGGAATGAAACCACAGGGTGTTACACACTACAAGTAGGCTCTAAATCAATGTGTGTTAGTCAACACCACAAAGATCCTGTTAAGTTAGTGTAATAGTGTATCAATGTCAGATCTGCTTAAACTTAATTTTTGAAATTTAAATTGAAATGGTCCGAAATTCGGATATGATCCTAACCGAATTCGGATGTACCCGAAATTCGGGTGGTCCGAGATCCTATACTTAGAATTATTATTTGGCATTAATACATCCGAAATTCGGATGGTTGCTTGATCCAAGTTCGGATGCCTTAGTATCAGAATTTCGTATCTTAACTTTGTGAACTTTCAAGTTTCCATCCGAAGTCCATCCGAGTTTTGACCAGATCCGAAATTCGTATGCATGCGAGTAGTGTTTTACAGATCCAAATTTATACGTAAAGTTTTCTACAAATTTCCAGATTTCACTTTTGGTCAATTTATGCATATTTTATGACTGGAAACTATTTATACAAACTTAAATGTAATCTTTTAACACTTTTTAACATAAACATCACAATATATATACCAAATCAGTCCCTCTTTGACTGTTTTTTCCACATCAACGAACAGTCGGACACACACACTAAAAACACATAGTAATTTTCAAAATCATACTTAGAGAGTGAATCAGAAACTGAAATTTGGTATACAGCTTCTCTAATGCTCGATTTAAAGAAATCTAAAAAATTTACAACATGCATTAACATCCATAACTTAAATCTATGATTCGGTTCTTCACAAAACCGGACTCTCTCACCGAATTCGTAAATTTGAGAAAGTATTACCTCAAATCGATGGTTGTACTGGTTATACTTCCTTATCAGCAACTCCAAGTCAACTTTTCAGCACTTGAATTCCAGATTTTTGGTGTTCTTGGTTTGGAGTTTTGAAGAAAACCAGTGGGTTTTAGAGAGAGAAAGAGAGAGTGTGTGTGTTTGGAAAAAGTGAACGGTTTATACACCTATTTTTGTCTATTTAATTGCTAATTTATCTTATTTGCACATTACACCCCTCAACTTTGTATTTCCTTTGTCTTAACTTATTTAAATATATTTGTTGGTTTTTCATTGTTTTGCTCGCTTAAAAGACGACGATGATGATTTCTCATCATCATCTCTATTTTTAATATCGATGTAGGATCGATGTGTATCCTACCGATATCGGTTCCTTATTGTTATGCCTGCTCGAAAATAACAATGAAGATTTCTCCTCATTATTATCATTTCTAATATATATATATATACACACACACACAAACACACACACACACACACACACATATATATATATATATATATATATATATATATATATATGAAATGAAATTTTTCAAACCACAACAATCCATAAAAACACTTTTAAGTCGTAATTAATCATCTTTCACAAAATTTGAAATACGGGATGTTACAGCATGGGCCCCGCCACGCTTATATTTCGTTGGCGAAGTCATGCTGCGCTAAACAAACTTGGGTACTTGGTCTTCATGTCCTCTTCAGACTCCCAAGTGTGGTTAGCTACCTTGTGATGCTCCCACTTAACCAGCACCATTTTGATTTCTTTGTTTCGAAGTTTCTTGACTTTAGTATCGACTATGCAATCCTGCTCGTCAACGAATCTTAACCGTTCATCAACTTTTATTTCAGAGTGGTCAGTCCATGGTTCCCTCTCGGGAACCAGACTTTTTCTTAAATAGCCTACATGGAAGACTGGGTGCACTCCTGATAATTCTTCTGGCAAGTCCAAATGATAGGACTGATTTCCAACTTTCTCGAGTATTCGAAAGGGTCCTACGAAACGAGGAGGTAGCTTTCCTCGCTTTACGAACCTGGTGACTCCTTTCATCGGGGACACCTTCAAATAAACCCAATCGTCTTTTTGGAACTCTATGGCTTTGTGACTGCGATCGTGATAGTTCTTTTGTCGATCCCGCACCGTTTTCATGTATTGAGGGATGAGCTGAATCTTTTCATTTGTTTCTTATAATAAGGTTGGTCCGACAATATGAGTTTCTCATGTTTCCTTCCAACAAGTTGGAGTCCTACACTTCCTCCCATACGGGAACTCGAATGGTGTCATCTTGATTGTGGAATGGTAACTGTTGTTGCATGAAATTCAACTAGAGGAAGATGATCGTCCCAGTTACCTCCCAAATCCATGATGCATGCTCTCAACATGTCTTCTAAAGTTAAATTCGTCCTTTCACTTTGTCTAGTCAGACTGAGGTCTATAAGGCAGTGTTAATAGCGATATGAGTACCAAGACCATCTTGTAGAGCTGCCTAGAAATTTGAAGTGAAACTACTGTCTCGTTCAGATACAGACTTGGGTACATTGTGCCTTGTGATGATTTCGTTCAAGTAGATTTGAGCCAGACGATCCAGAGAGTAGGTTTCTCTGATGGGTATGAAGTGAGCAGGTTAGGTGATCAACAATGGCCCAAATGGAATCATGTTGACGTCGAGCCTTGGGTAGCTTGGTTATGAAATCCATAGTAATATGATCCCACTTCCATTCAGGAATAGGATGAGGTTGCATATCACCATAGGGTTGTTGGTGTTTAGTCTTGACTAAACGACAAGTTCGAGACTTTTCCACATATTGTCCGACATCTCTTTTCAATCCTGGCCACCAGAAATCAACCTTCAAATCGTTGTACATTTTTGTGCTACCAAGGTGAATAGAGAACTTTGATTGATGGGCTTCCTCTAGGATTTATTTACGCATACCCCAAAATTTTGAAACTCATATTCTGCCATAAACATCTTTTAGCCCGATTCCATCATCTTGCATTAGCAGTAGTTGGATTCCAACATTTTCATCCTTAACATCTCCTCCTTTAGAGCCTGCAGTTGAGCAGCCCTTACATCATCGATGATAGTTGACGTCAGCATTGTAGATGTTAAGGCGTAGCAGTAAGTTTTCCTACTCAAGGCATCTGCCACCACATTTGTCTTTCCCGGATGGTATAGAATTTCGCAGTCATAGTCCTTAATCAGTTCCATGGACCTTCTTTGTCTGATATTCAAGTCCTTCTGACTGAGTATATACTTCAAGCTCTTGTGGTCAGTGTAAAGCTGACATTTGGTCCCATATAATTAATGTCTCAAGAGCTTTAGCGTAAAAGTCACAGCAGTTAACTCCAAGTCGTGAGTAGAGTAGTCTTTCTCATGCAGTTTGAGTTGTCTCGAGGCATATGCTATGACATTTCCTCACTGCATTAATACGACTCCTAATCACACGCCTGATGCATCTGTGTAGACTATAAAGTCCTCGTTTCCCTCAGGTAGGGCCAAAACCGGCGCTTCACTTAGTAATCTCTTTAACCTTGCAAAAGCTGCTTGTGGTTCCTCTTCCCAAGTGAAATTTGCGTTCTTGCGTGTTAGTACATCCTATATGACGATAGCAGTCTAAGTATGGATAGCATTTTGTGTAAACCAATTTACTTGATATTGAATATTAACTAGTGTTTGATATATGTTTGATTATGTATGTGTGATATTAATTGCTTGTATGTTTGAACTTAGGGCAACGTATTACAATAAGTTCAAACATAAAATTCAAAGATAAGTTCAAACATAAGCTCAAACATAAGTTTGAAGTCAGATTCGAATTTGTTTAGGAGGACAAGTTCGAATAGGCCTTGGGTCAAGTTCGAATTTGTCCTAGACAAATTCGAACCTGTCAGTATAATTAAGGGTTAATTCGTTTAATTATTAGACTTTTAGCAGAGACTTTCGAAGTTTTCAGAGAGTTTAAGCAAAAGGCGATCTCGAACTTGCTAGCAGTTTGGAGAGTTTCGTGTGGAGAGAATCACCGTGTTGGGACGATCCGTTGTTCGTCTATCACTATGCTAGTCTCCGTGTTTTGGTGTGCGTGGTCTTACCGTCAAGCCATTAACGAGGATTCCGCACTCGTTGGAAGGTGTCGCGTCAAGATAAGATCCGTAGAGAGCAGACCTTACATCGCGAGTGAGCTTGGTAAGTGGAACGACAATTTTAGAGAAATATTTGATGAATCGGCGGTAGTAACCAGCCAATCCCAAGATTCTACGAATTTCTGAGGCATTTCGTGGAGATTCCCAGTTCTGGATAGCTTCGATCTTTGCCAGATCAACAGCAATACCAGCACCAAATATCACGTGCCCCAAGAATTGGATCTGATTAAACGTTGAGGAGGAGTAAAGTTAACAAAATTTTGCAAGTGAATATAGGAGCCAAAGAATAGTTTGTTTCGAATGTTGAGACGTACATGCCTCAACCAGAATTCACATTTTGAGAATTTGACATAAAGTCGCTCTTTTCGCAGCAACTAGTAATTCTCTTAAATGCATAGCATGGTCTTCCTTGGTCTTCGAATAGATAAGAATGTCATCGATAAAGACAATGACAGATTTATCGAGCATTGGCTGGCAGACTCTATTCATGAGATCCATGAAAGCAGCCGGCGCATTCGTAAGACCGAACGGCATCACCAGAAACTCGTAGTGTCCGTAATGAGTTCTGTAAGACGTTTTAGGAATATCGTCATTGTGAACTTTAAGCTGATGATATTTTGATCGAAGATCAATCTTCGAGAAGTAACTAGCGCCTTGTAACTGGTCGAAGAGATCATCAATTCAGGGCAATAGATATTTGTTCACGATTGTCACTTGTTGAGCTCGCGATAGTCAATGCACATACGTAATGTGTCGTCTTTCTTCTTGACAAACAATACAGGAGCACCCCAAGGTGAAGAACTTGAGCGAATAAGACCCTTATCAAGTAGCTCGTGTAACTATTTCATCATTTCCTGCATTTCAGCAAGAGCTAAACGATATGGAGCTTTCGCTAAAGGAACGGCTCCGGGAATAAGATCGATACGAAAATCCACTTGACGGTCAGGTGGTAATCCCGAGATATCTTCTGGAAAGACATCTGGAAATTCGGAGACAATAGGAATGACAGAGAGAAGTTTGTTTTCAGCCTTTGCATCAACAACGTAGGCTAGATAGGATAAACAACTCTTTGCAACATGCTTTCGGGCTAACGCGATAGAAATAAGGCATAAGTCACCTTTTTGTCTGTTACCATATATACATATGTCGCGACCCTCGGGATTAGTAATCTAGATCATTCTTTTCTTGCACACTATCTGAGCCTCGTTATGGACAAGCCATTCCATACCCACGATAACATCAAACTCCCCAAACTCCATGAGAATTATATCTAGGTTGAATACTACATCTTCTATGAGTAAAGTGCAGCTGTTAAATACTTTATCGGCCTTAACTAAAATATTGCTAGCAGTTCCAATTTCAAGCACAAATTGTAAATTCGATGTAGGCATATTAAGTTGACGTGAAAACGAAGTTGAGACAAACGAACGATTGGCTCTAGAATCAAAGAGAATGCGAGCAAGAATTGAATTTATAAAAAATGTACCAGTGACCACTTCAGGGTCATCTTTTGCTTCTTCAGCGGTAATTTGAAAAGCCATTGTTGGAGCCCTCTGGGTTTGCTCTCTTCGAGCAGTGGAAGCTCCAGAAGATCTTGTGGTTGATTGTTGAGCGCTTTGATATCTTGAGGGTTTCTAGGAGTCTCTAGCAAAGTGGCCAACATTGTGACAATTATAGCATGCCTCGCCTTTTCGTGGACAATGCTCCAAGTGGTGACCTTTTTGTCCACAGCAAAAACAATACATGTTATGGGTTTTACATTCCCCAGAATGAGTCTTCCTGCACCGCCTGCAGTCCCTCATTTCTGTGTTGGCCGAGAAGGCCCTTCCTTTCCTTGGTGAGGAAGATGGTTGACTTGACTGGGGAGAGGATCGAGATGATCCAGTATTTCCAGACTCTTGTTGCCTTTTTGGCGGCGACGGATGAGTTGGTCGTGCGGCAGCCGAACCCATAACATATCTAAAAAGCAAAAAAAAAAACCTTTCCCACATTCTGAGCAGCCTCTAACATACCAGCAAAAGTTGTATACCGAACACTGCTCATTGTTCGACGAATTTCATAATCTAAATCGGCCTTGAACCGACATATCTTTCTCTCCTCAATATTAATCTGGTGGGGTGCAAATAGACTCAATCGAGTGAACTCAACAGCATATTGAGTAACTGTATTTGTTCCCTGAGTCAAACCTAAAAACTTCGCCTCCAAACGGCGCTTCTCATCAGCAGGACAGTATTGTTGTGAAAATACTTCATTGAACTCGTTCCACGACATGTCCGACACTACCTCCATTGTCAACACATTGATCATCGCATCCCACCACATGACAACGACCTTAGCAAACATTGCAGTAGCATATCGAACCTTGTCCTTCTCAGCACAGTCGCTGATTTAGAAGGTTCTTTCAGTAGTTGTGATCCATTCTAATGCTGTCACAGCATCTCCAATTCCATCGAACACAACTGCCCCGTTACTCTTGAAATCTTTGAACATGCAACCCTTTGCTTTATCAAAAGAACCTGTATCTTCCTGCCTATCCCCTTGTTCATCTTGATGTTGTTCTTTATTCTTCCGTTTATCAGCTTTCCGCTTGGCCTCGGCCTCATCCCTGGTCCTTAGCTTATCAGCGAATGATTGAGCTTGCTCAGCCATTTTTTAGCTTATAAATCGTTGTTTTGTTCCATTAGACTTTGCATCATTTGGAACATTTGCTGCAGAGTCATATCGTCTCCAGACATGTTCTGAAATATAACATGTAATATTTAGAACATTTATTCCTGAGTCCTAGTGTTCACAGTTACCCTTTAATTGTCCTCGTGGTTCATGTCAATCCTGTCTTAGTTCAGATCATTTCTTAGGAGTCCGTTATAATATCATAACCTAAGTTTGAGTCCAAGTCCTCGCAGACACTTGAAACCTTAAACTAATGCTCTGATACAAAACTGAGACATCCTCTTTAGTTAGTAATATATGACAACACCAGGATCAACATACAACCCAACATTAACATAAGATTAAAGTGTCAAAGCATAAAGTAAGTTTGAAGTACATGAACCACTAAAGCATGAGAAATTATAGGTCTACGGTGTCATAATCTGTTAGTATATGATGTGTAAAGATGACATTACTACTGCATCATGACTAATTTCATAAAACACTTGAGGGTCACACCGATGAGAACAACTGAGCAGATGCAATTAAACGATTAAATAACCAATATTGGATATTGTTTATGACACGAAATGATCATTGAGATTAAATTAATGGATGATTAATTATATCTCAAAGTACGGGGACTAAAAGTGCAATATTAGATATTGTAGTGATTTAATTGTCATTTGATGATAATTAAATAATAATTATCTAGTCTTTTATTTATTATTAGATATTAAATAAAAGATTGATTTATTTGAATTAGTATTATCATCTATTATTAGATAATTGGATGGATAATTATAAACAAATAAATAAAAGATAATTATAAATAATTATCTAGTCATTTATATATTATTAGACAATGTATAAAAGATTAATATTATTTAAAGGGTATATAGTTATAGAGATAATTATATAAGGTTTAAATAATAAAGATAATTATTAAGATATATATTATATTTATATATTAAAGTTTTAAATTTATATATATATATATATATATATATATATATATATATATATATATATATATATATATATATATATATATAGATACGGCTAACACATGAAAGGGTGAGTTAGAGATTCTGAATGTGTGGTGACCTATTTTTTGAGAGCACATTCACGGCGCACACACACAAGGTGTATGTGTGTGTTGCTTTAGCCGTACCAAACACACAATCGCATTTGGTTTTCCCGTTCTTCGTGTGTTTGATTGCATACCTGGTGCCGCTCGATCGTGTCATCACCGGTGGATACCGAGAGCATCTCATTCATGCATTTTTGTCATTGAATGCAAAGGTACGGATTTTTATTGCTTTCTCGTTTACTTATCTTATGTATACTTGATGATCCATGTATGAAATTCGTGATTTTAAAAAGCTTCCGCTATGTGTTAATATGATTAATGTTTATGTTTTTTTTGAAAAACGATACGAATTCCCAACAGTGGTATCAGAGCCATCTCAAGTAACATAATGATAGTATTTTTCATGTATTTATGTCCAGCGTTCTTAAAGTTTCAATTTTTAATAATTAAAAGTGTTTAAACAATCGAAATCAATAATTAAAACGTTTAACGTTTTGATTTGGCTTGGAGAAAATCGACCAAAGGTTTTGGAAACCCCATGGTGATTCTCGGCCAACCTTGGAGTTTCTCGGAACTCGGGATTTTGAAACCTTAGTTAGTTTTATTTAGTTGATGTTGATTGTTTAAAAGTGTTTAATTGATTAAAGTCGGAAAATTAAACGTTTCGGTTCGCGAAATCAAACCTAGAGATTTCGGCCATGGGTTGAGACCCATGACCTCTCGGTTGTGATGTGGTAACCGAGGTGATGGATTATTTGTTTCCGTCATGTCGTTTAATTCATGGTTAAACTCGAACGATTAAATTAAATGCGTAAAAGTCGAATTAATAAATCAAAATTAATTGTTTGGTTATTAATATTTAAACATTTGTGACTAAATGTGTTTTCAGTTTTACAAAATTAAAGTGGGAGACTTTATTAGTTTTATAAAATTCACAAATCGGTTTAAATATTATTCGATTCAATAATTAAACGATTAATTGGAATATGGAAATCGAAATAATCAAAGTGAGTTGATTAAAGGCTTCGATTAATTTCAGTCGTCAAAGGGTTTAATACCCTACTTGTTTTCGGTTCATATGGGTTATTGAACCCGAGTATGAGTCGGTTAACTAAGTTGGTTCGTTTCCGTTTTCCGGTAATTCGTTGTTTGAATTAAATCGCTTTCAATTAAAAGTTAAGTTTTAATGTTGAAATTAAAATTATTGGTAATTTTAATTTATAAACTAGATTTAATTTATGCATTTAATATGTAGTTCCATAAAATGCATTATTAAATTAAAGAGAGTTTAATTTAAGGTATCTATTTTCAAATTGATGAAATCGTGACTTTGAGTTTCATGCTCGGTCATGGTTTAATGTTTTGAGATTTGATCTCGACATTAACCTTTTTGGTAGAAATTGTTTAAAACCATAAAGAAAGTTTTTGGTGTTATTTAAGATGATCAATTTTCTTAAATCCTTTAATGATAATATTTTATTGGTAAAAAATTGTTCATTTAGAAAATTGACATTTTAAATAAAGTTTATTTATTTTTGGAAAGGTGTTTTCAATTAAATAATAGTTTATTGATAATTACTTAAAAGAAGTTTAAATTATTTATCAATATTATTTCAAAATAAGAACTATATTTATTAAAGGTTGTTTAATAAAAGTTTCTTAAAATAGTAAGTTTAAGTTTCAAAGATGTTTGAATGGTTAATTGAATATTTTAAGAAAAGTATAGTTATGAATCCAAAGATAATGCAAAGATGGAATTAAATTTGAAATTTTTCAGGAAAAAGTTTCTAATTATGGAAAGTGTTCCTAAATTTCGAGTTTACGAACCATATTAAATTTAAGAATGATATTGGACATGATTACTTCAACTAATGGTAGATTAATTGGTCTTGGAATTATTTTTATGGCAAGATGAAAATATTTTTTGGATTATTAATATGCTTTACTGCTTTATTAATGTTTATGACATAGCCAAGCCTTGAGACCCATTTGTTTGTTATGGTTGTTTATATAATCTTAATGTTTGCTATTTTTTGTTACTGGTTATTTTTGGGAAGGCCTGCGTGCCATTGTCCCGGGTTTTATGATGTAATCTGTAATAGGTTAGAAAATAGGCAAATGTATTTAGATTAACATTAAGTAAAAAATCTTGGCGAAGATGTCCATCAAGAAGGAGGTCATCCATCAAGGACGCTCGGAGACATCATCGGATGCTGAGGCTAGTGGGAGCTGAAAGAGTTCAACCTTCTTGCCTTGTGTGTTGATTTTGTCCCTTAGGTTTGACCTAATTGGTTTGTCTGTATGGCTCTCGGAAACCAATTTAGTTTTGGCAAGGCTATGTCACCATGTGGTTGTATGTTTTTATTTCTTTATGTGTTATTTTTTTATCTGCGTGGTTGTGGTGACAAAGTAGATAAATAAAAGAAATTAAAACTAAAATCATTTTTGATGAAAAATTAATGTATTTAAAAGGAAGTTTAAATTGGAAACTTTAATTATTTTGTCAGGTATTAGATATGACATTTTTATGAAATTAGTTTTTCAACTAAAAGGAGATTTATTTTTAAAATGTCATATGATCAAAGAGTTGAAATTCTTAAAACTGGTACATTAACTTGATTGTTTACTAGAATAGGTGGTGTCTAGGACAGTCTTGCTCGGGCTGTGGAATTTCCGAAAGGTTTAGAACCGAAAGGATCCTGCTCGCGGACTAACCTGACTGGCCACTAGTTCTTGGTAAGAGACTGGTTATAAACCCAAATTAAAAATCTGACACAGCACACCGTGCATATAGTGGCACTCACGGTGACCGGTCGTCGTAAGTAGGTTCAACCTTCGTTGGGTGCTTACGCCGCAAACTCGGAGAGCTGTGAGGTAAACACTGCGGATCCTAAGTGAGACTTGGGCTAGTGACTTGCAGTTGTTATATGGTGTATGTCAGTGGTGGTTCCTTAGTAAGACTGTTGCCCAAGGTGTGGATGAGATTAAACATGATCAATTTAAGAAATTGAAAATCTCATAAGATCTAAGAGTTGCAAAGGGGTTGTAATTGGTAATAAGTTGCCTTCCTGAGTAGCTTATTCATGTAGGTTCAGCATCCGTTGTGTGCATGAATAAGTAAAATGGTTCTTAGGATTAATAAATCATTTTCTAAATTTTGGGTTATTGATTTATTAATGGTTAATCAAATACAAATTTTTGAAAAATTGTTTAAGATGGTTGAAAAAGACAGAGGTAGAAGCGGTTTAATAATAACAATGACAATAACAGTAACAACAACAATGATAATGTCAATATCCTTTCCCCACTTGAAAATCCTCCCCAAAAGCACATGTTGCTACTTTGAGGTCCATTCGGGATATGGAGAACTCAAAAGAGGCAACTTCCTGAAATGGGAATAAGATCTGAAAAATGTTCTGAGTACAGAGTGAAAGTCGTATATTCTGGAAAGGGCACCTGCTCCTGCAGAGACTGCTACAGTTGAGGAGAGAAATCTCCACAAGAAGCACTCTCGGATTCGGTCAATGTTGACTGTCTAATGCTAGAGACCATGACATCTGAGCTGCGGACTAGCCTTATGGACATCTCAGCTTGCCATATGTATCGTCGGCTACAGGATATGTTCTAGACTCAGGCTCAAACTGAGAAACATATACAACTAGGGCTCTGAGCTCCTGCAGAATGGCAGAAGAAATAGCTGTTAGACCCCATTTGCTGAAGATGAAAGGTTATCTGGATCATCTTAGCAAACTTGGGTATCCCGTGACACAGGACATGACCACGAATCTGATTCTCAATTCCTTATTGAAGGAATTTTAGCAATTTGTAATTTGTTACAATATGCACGGAGAAGATGATCAGTGGTCTGCATCAGATGCTATAGACTGTTGAAGGAATGATTAAGGAGAGAAGATGGGGAAATAGAAGGAAGGGAAAGTAAGTTTCCAACCCGGAGGTTAAAGCTAACAAGTAGCTAAAACCTAGAACTAGAGAAGTCAAATCCAAGGATGACAGATTCTTTGAGTGCTAGGAAACTGGGCACTGGGAAAGGGAATTGTCCCAAGTACTTGGAAACGGTCAAGGTTGACCGCATTGAGACTTCATATATCTGAATCAGTCACTTCTATTGTTCTTGGATATGTGATACCCAATTGAACAAAGATTTATGCAAAATGTCTGCAGTGAATAAAATGAAGTGAAAAGAGATGACAGATTCAGTGGGAGCATAGAGACATCTTAGAGAATACTCTGCTGGGCACTATTTTACATGTCATCAATAGTTTATCATGGTGTAGTAAACAACTTTGTAGTTGAATTTCTTGCAAGTATTTTTGGGATAAATAAAGAAATTTTTGGAGTTGAAAATTTATTGCTTGAAATTCCTATTGTTTAAGATTACTAAACCATGATTATAGACTATCGATTCAAGTGGAGGTTGAATAGGAACTTGTCAATTAATGGAGATTGGACAAGCTAATAGTCATATTCATATAAAAAGGGTTACCATATCGTTGTGTAAATTGTTCAAGTGTTCAAATGCAGTTTCATTGAACTTGTTAATTCTTGAAAGTTAGTTCAAGAGATTATATGAGTTAAATAGTCTTCCGTGGTTATATAGAAACTAATAAAATGCAGAATTAAATGTAAAGGAGTTACATGGAGGTTAATTCACTTCACTTGTCAGAAATAATTAGACTTGAGAAGTCAGGATTGTTTAGACAAGAAGTAATAGCATTTTATAAAATTACATGTGAAATGTATACAACTTATGTGATGGTTAGTCAAGTAATAGTCTTTGACTTGTTTAAACACTCGTCGGCAAACTTGACGGAACACTACAATAAAATGTTGTCGATAACCAGGTTCTGGTGGTTATGGATACATATCACAATGTTGGACACAATGTTATTAAAGATATCTTGTTAAGATATAGATAAACCGCATACTGTCATATTCAAAACTAAGCATCTAAACGTATCACTAGTAGCAATTAATCTGAATTGCTAAAGCTCCTAAATTATAATCCTGGTGTCTTTATGAGTGATTTACCAGTTCCTCTAAAGATAATTGAAATAAATTTGTAAGGAGATTTAGAATGGGTCTGAATAATATTACAATAAGTTGTAATAAAGAACTAGTGTAATTTTTCAAAGATAAACGGTAATGGAAGTTAAGTCAGTTAACTAGAGAACACTCCCACTAAGATCATGTCTGAAATTAATTTTTCGATAGATCGTGTTACCGTTACATTTGATAAAGGAACAGTAGCATTAAATTGATGGAAGTCATGTTGTGTTTATTGAGATAAAGGAGATCAACATGATATCTTTAATGTCGTTCTATTTTGCATGTTTTAGAAATCAAAGAATAAAATTGAAGTTATTCTAAAATTATTCCATAGCTGCTTGTTGTCGTGGGAACCACAATGAGAACTAAAAGGCTACTGTGGTTTTTGGTTGATATTCATGGGTGATGAATATAGCAAAGGTTGGACCAAATTCACAGGTATTTGTTGCAAACAAATATTGGACTGACCCACCGATTGAGACCACTTTGTGGATCATAGTCATGAGTCGTCTCAAAAAGGTAATCCTTAGTACCTGAGATGTCTACGTACTTTAGTGCAGGTGCTGTTGTACATTTGGCCTAACCTAACGTCATCCGTAACTGGGTGATCATAACAGTTCGAGGCAGGTTGCAGTGGGAGTCGTGCTGGAGGCCTAGATAGTCAATATGATATTTGCACCTTCTTTTAACTAAGAAGAGATATTTCTGGGCCCCTCGGCGATCGATACTGACCGAAATGCATGGCCATGCTCGGACAGAACTGATGTGTTCTAATCTGTCTGTTACAGTTCAGTATGAGATCAGGGAGTCGAGAAACATAATTGTGTTTGCTACGGTTGATCTAATCCATGCCTAGCATTCACATTGAAATATCGTGATGCATGGGATATAACCTAAGTTTCTTTTTGGAATGTTGTTTCAACAAGAATGCCCGAATGGGAGTGAAAGTTTTTATGACCTTGGTTGCCTAAAGTGTCTAGCCATGACCTCCTTTAGGCGCATGCTGTAGGACAATATGTCGTCTTACACAAGTGGGAGTATGTTAGTATATGGTGTGTAAAGATGACATTATTACTGCATCATGGCTGATTTCATAAAACACTTGAGGGTCACACCGATGAGCACAACTGAGCATATGTAATTAAACGATTAAATAATCAATATTGGATATTGTTTATGACACGAAATGATCATTGAGATTAAATTAATGGATGATTAATTATATCTCAAAGTACGAGGACTAAAAGTGCAATATTAGATATTGTAGTGATTTAATTGTCATTTGATATAAATTAAATAATAATTATCTAGTTTTTTATTTATTATTAGATATTAAATAAAAGATTGATTTATTTGAATTAGTATTATCATCTATTATTAGATAATTGGATGGATAATTATAAACAAATAAATAAAAGATAAATGTAAATAATTATCTAGTCATTTATATATTATTTGATAATGTATAAAAGATTAATATTATTTAAAGAGTATATAGTTATAGAGATAATTATATAAGGTTTAAATAATAAAGATAATTATTAAGATATATATTATATTTATATATTAAAGTTTTAAATTAATATATATATAGATACGGCTAACACATGAAAGGGTGAGATAGAGATTCTGAATGTGTGGTGACCTATTTTTTGAGAGCACATTCACGACACACACACAAGGTTTATGTGTGTGTGTTGCTTTAGACGTACCAAACACACAATCGCGTTTGGTTTTCCCGTTCTTCGTGTGTTTGATTGCATATCTGGCGCCGCTCGATCGTGTCATCACCGTTGGATACCGAGAGCATCTCATTCGTGCATTTTTGTCATTGAATGCAAAGGTACG
The DNA here is from genome assembly GCA_020465985.1 of Centrapalus pauciflorus. NCBI lineage: Eukaryota > Viridiplantae > Streptophyta > Magnoliopsida > Asterales > Asteraceae > Centrapalus > Centrapalus pauciflorus. The sequence continues at coordinate 63,224 of JAANYP010000250.1, forward strand.
GATTTTTATTGCTTTCTCGTTTACTTATCTTATGTATACTTGATGATCCGTGTATGGAATTCGTGATTTTAAAAAGCTTCCGCTGTGTGTTAATATGATTAATGTTTATGTTTTTTTGAAAAACGATATGAATTCCCAACAGAATCTAACTATCACAACATTATTGTTTGTTTGCAACACCAACAAATCCCAGCCCCAAAAGCTATATTCTTCATTTACCAAAGAGCTACTAAGGTCATCGGGAATTGAGAATGAAAGCCTAATTGGAAGGCCCAACGATTTCTTTTCCTTTGCCTGCAAACATTGAGAGTCAACGGGTAAGCTATGGCTTAGTGAGATAACAGATTAAACATTTAACATAAATTTCTTTACAAACAATTGTGAAAACGAGCAGTGCACGCCTCATAACAAGTGATCACCATGAAGTACAAACATGGAGTTTGGAAGTTCAAAATGTTGATCGGGGATATGCATAACCTGACCAGGAAAAGTATATGGGATGATCAGTCCCCGACAGTGGGCTACTGTCAGCTCCAGTCCAGGTCACATCAGATTATGAAGTGTCATCATGTCAGAACATGAACTCAGTGATGCATTTTCAAATGACGCTGGTGCATGTTTGTCACATGTCAAGTACGAATATGCATCAATACAATGAATCAATAGTGAGTGTCAAATGATATTAAAACTTTAATATATTAATAACATATATATCTTAATAATTATCTTTATTATTAAAACCTTATATAAGTATCTCTATAATTATATATCTATTAAATAAAATTTATCTTTTATATATTATAAAATAATATATAAATGAGTAGATGATTATTTATAATTATCTTTATTTGTTTATGATTATCATTCTAATTATCTAATAAGTAGATGAGAATATCAATTCAAATAAATACATTTTTATTTAATATCCAATAATAAATAAAAGACTAGATAACTATTTATTTAATTATCATTCATTGACAATTAAATCACTTACAATATCTAATATTGTACTTTTAGTCCCCGTACTATGAGATGTAACTTAATCATCCATTAATTTAATCTCAATGATTATTTCGTGTCATAAACAATATCCATTATTATTTATTTAATCGTTCGATTGCATCTGCTCAGTTGTGCTCATCAGTGTGACTCTCAGTGTTTTATGAAATCAACCATGATACAGTAGTAATGTCATTTTTACACACCATATACTAACAAACGTAATGCAGTCTGTACATTGTTACTAAAGGTGATTAAAAATTCATTAATTCACATGTTTATAAAATGATGAAATGTATTGATAATAAATAGAGTTTAAAGAAAAAAAGAGACAAAAGCCCTTATTATGGTTATTCGGGTTCACCCGAAATTCAATATACAAAACATATAACCGAACCGAATATGGATAATTGGTTTCGGTTGAACCCAATAAGTTACCCGCTACACAAATAATTTGATCCGAAGAAACCAAACAATGTTCGGTTGGGCTGGGTTATTTGGTTTCGGTTCTTTTACACACCCCTACCCTTTACCAGGTTTTTGTCCGACTAGGTTTACCGTTTACCTAGTAAGGTTTTACGAAGTATTTTTCTTTAAATGATAGATAGCCAAAGGAGGAGTGTTGTGAATAATAATTAGAGTAAATTACAAAAATGGTCCATGTGGTTTGCATAAAACTTTAAATTCAGTCCATGTGATTTCATTTTCAATTTTGCATAAACGGTCATTATTTGCATTGTTTACTAGTAGAATTGATCCTTCTATCTCATTATTTTTCCTAAATGACAATTATACTCTTTCCATTAATAACAATTTTGGTCACTTTCTTTTGATTAAATTTGTTTATTGTTTTTAAATTTTAAATCTAAATTTAATAAATGATGATTTAACTAATTTATTGTTATTATTATTATTATTATTATTATTATTTAAAATGTATTTATTTTTATAAAAGTTATACTTTTACCCGATTAATTAATTTATTTTACGTTTCTATTATGTATTTAAATTATTTATTAAAACTTTATTTTTATTAGATTTCATTATTATAATATTTATAAGTTTTTTTTTTTTTTTTTTTTTTTTTTTTTTTTTTATTTTGTATGTTTTCATCTATTTATTTCATTGTGTTAATATATTATGATTTCATTATACCTTTTTAAGGAAAATATATAAACATAGGATTTAATTCATTGGTTTTAGATATTTGTTACATTAATATTTCGGTTTAAAGTTAATATTCTATTTGTTTTCATTTAAATATTTTGTTACATTAAAACATTTAAGTCAAAACAAATAAAAATGTTGTGTATGGTATAATTGTCCATGATATAAAGCTAATAAAGACGATATAATCCTTTTAAGTGTAATTGTTGTGTACAGTAAAATGTTGTTGAGTACCTTCCAATTTATTTTCGTGTAACTTACATCTCCATTGTAAATAAGGTATTATCTTGTTGTTTTAGAACACACGTTATCTTGTAGCTTACTCTTTATCTTATAATACTATAGGTTTTTTTTTTTCATTCTTTTTAAGCCTTGTGTCTTGAACAAGCCTAGTTGTTATGGATGAATTGTAATGTTTATATTGACCAAAAAAGAGAAATTTTAGTTTTTTTTCATCTAAGTCCATCAATCATTTTTCATATGATAAATCCCTTAACCAGATAAAAATCATGAATTTAATGCTTTTTTTAAGAAAAGTTACCAGTAATTTGTTGAACGGATTGCAACTGCTGACGTGAATTTTATAAATTTATAGTTTTTTTCGATTAAGTCTCTCAACTAAATTATTCTGTCTTATAAATTTCTCAACCAAAATTTTTGCCACATAAATCTCTTATCTTGATAAAACTCACGATATTTATTGTTTTATCAAAATAAGTGGTTGTTTAATTGACACGCACCGACACACGTCATACATACATGAATGCAAAAAAAAAAAAAAAAATCAAAACGGTCATTTTTGTTGTTGTTTAGAATTTAGTCAAGATGAACTCGTTAAATATATCTAAATTAGGGGTGTTCATAAAAATCCGAATCCGAGCATCCGAAATAAAAATCCGAAAATCTGATCCGAAACTATCCGAAATTACGGATATCCGAAATTCGGATTCGGATAGTAAAATTCAAGATTTTTGGATAATACGATATCCAAAAATCCAAAAAAAAAAAAAAAAATTTTAAAATTTTTTTTTACATATTTAGGATTGATTATTTACATAATATTGAGTGTTTATTATTATTTAATGTATATTTTGGAGTTTTTATCTTGATATTATAGATTTATTAACTAATATTTAATATATTTTAGTTTTTTTAATCTTTTTTTAGTCGTTTTGAGTAAAAATAATTCCGGATAAATTTAGTTTGTGATATATATATATATATATATATATATATCTTTAATATGTATTTGGGTATATGAATTTGTATTTTAGATATTTAAATATTTTATTTAATTTTATAGAAAAAGTTAAAAATATGAATATCCGAATATCTGATTTTCGGATAACCGAAATTTCGGATTCGGATAGCAATATTCACAATCCGAAATTCGGATATTCGGTTTTGAACACCCCTAATTTAAATTAGGTATAGACAAACATTGGATCAAAATAGCACCAGACTTTTTAAAAAAGAATTTCAAACTACCATTTTGTTTTATAGTTTATGTTGACGTATTTTTCAACACTATGTGAGGCATTTCGTCAAACAGTAACTGGGCATCAGGTATTACACCACATTTACCATACATATCAACAAGAGCAGTGCTGATATACACATGCGAACAGAAACCCATCTTCAAAACAAATGAATGAACTTGAATGCCCAAATATAGTGATCTCGAAGTTGCACATAAGGATATAAGCTTGTTAAGAACGTATATATATATATATATATATATATATATATATATATATATATATATATAAAGTATTTTGTCAACCCATTTATTTACTTTAACAAGTTTGTCAACATATTTTTTGTTGGGGTTGATTCGATGGACCAACTTCGTCCCCCCGAGGAGAAACTTTATTAGCAGGTGGCACGCGTCGTCCTGGCTGGTTCATCGACATGCCTGTTTCTCACTGACTTGCTCCCCGTTGTTTTCAGACAATCTTCCAAGAACACCTTGATGCCGAAAGAATCCCCCAAATTCTCAGGCCGGATGGGCTGGAAGAAGGGTTCGGAAGAGAAAGACTTCTTTCTCCAGCATCGTTGCTATTAAAAAAACAATATATGCCGAGATCAAATTAAAAAAGAAAAAGATCGAAGCCATCACCTACTCCTGCAATCATATAAACATGACACGCCAATGTTTTTTTTTTAAATTATTGTTTTGACCTATCGTTTCGTTACATATATCCCTGAAAAATTTGTTTTATTTTTGTTTGTTTCTCCATCGAAAACATTGATTTTTGTGTCCACTCAAATTTAATTTGAAAAGGTTATTGAAATTTTTTTTTTGATTGAGGGACTTCAATATTTTAAATATGATGGTATTCTAAGAAAAAAATTCGATTAAGGGACTTAATCGAAAAAAATATATATATTGTCAAATGTGCGCCACCTGAACACATTTTGACTAGTTGATCGATGTCATGTGTCACGTAAGCTTGGTAACCGGTTGCAACCTATTACATACCAAATTTGTGAATTTTAATCGGTTAAGAGACGACCTATTAGACAAAAAAAATAAATGAATGGGAGACTTAATCGAAAAATACGTGTAGTTTGATGGTTTTTGCGAAATTTTCCAAAAATAAAAAAACCAATTGCCCATTTTTTTTAACGGTTTGATGATTAAAGTTTAATTTTCAGTACTTAAGTTTCTACATTTTATTTTTTAGTGGTGTAGAAGTCTCTTAAGTATGTTTTTATTTGTTAATTATATAATCTTTAGTTTTCTTATTGGTTTTAGTCTTGATCTTATTTCGAAAGGATTAACGAGCATTCTTTCTTTAGTTTAATGATTCACTCTCTAAACTTTATTGGTTGTTTACATCCTTTGATATGTCCATTTATTTAAAAAAACATAATGTAACAGATTTGAAAGGTTACCTATAGAATAATCCATCCAACATAGGTGTCTGCTGATGGCCACCATCATCCGCTTCTTTCTGCTGAAACACACACATATGTAAAAACAAATCGATTCATTCACGATTCAAACCCTAGAATCAAGTTGAACCTATTCAAACTTGAAACACACATATATCTATACACATTGAAATGGAACCTAAACCATTGATTTGAAGCAAAACCTCTCACAAAAGTGAACGATAAACCTCACACACAACAATTTGGAGCAAAAATACATTAGCAGATAGCAAGATATTTGACAAAGAGTAGAAACCAATCTATGTGTGTGCACATATCAATACATTTCTCAATATAATTAAATATAGAATATCAATATAACTGAATAAATAAGCCATTTTATTTAGTACACGTGGTAGATCTTTACACATCTCGCTTGGGTTGCACTCCTCGTTTGATTCCCATATGATAAGTTCCCACACAACGAAACTAATGACCTATGGCTTCACCTATAGAAAGATCTTACAATAGACGACATCCGCGATTGATTAGACCTTCACACCCTTATTACTACAATGATTAAACCACAAATCGGCCACATTGTTGATTGACTTGCACATAATTGTGGTTATCTTCCAACTCTAAAAACATCCTTCCTTATGCCATGCCAAGGTGATCCGTGTTGTTTATTGGGCTGTTTTGGACCAACTGTGTGAATTTCATCCTGAACCTAAATCAAGTACAGAAAATTGGAAAAATTAACACTTACATCACATATTCACATCATCCACATTGAGAAAAACTGGCTTTGAGTCTGCTTTCATCTTCAATACCTACTTTGTATGGGGATGACACTCACAAAAAGTGGCTGACACGTTTGTAATCACCAGAGTGCTTTAACTGACAGTAATTCTGAATGCAAGAAGGCACCATCTGCCCAAGGTTTCAGTTTGCCTGAATGAGCTGTGAAAAACTGTTTGTTGCACAAGTGCATATCATGCATATCATCCTCACTGCAAAGAACCTGCATTGTAATTCACCCATTCGTTGAGCTGAATGATCTGCTTCCTCATCTGCCTATGCAATTCATTTATGTGTTCTAATTGGTCATCAACATGAGCATAACATTGATCCACAACAAGAATGGAACCAACTCAAGTGGTGTAATTGGGTTGCATTTGGACACCACCTCAACCGGACTGTTCCTTCCTTAGTTCCTACAGTTCAATTCATTGACAATTGTACGTTTTAAATGGCAAAAAGATGAAACCCGTAACAAAACATCAACCACAAGGACTTTCAGTGTAATTTTTAAAGTTAAAAGATCAAATCCATAATTTCTAGGAAACCTCACGGACAAAGTTTTTAATTTACCCTATACATACAATCATGTGCATGACAGTACCCTAATTAATCAAGAATACTGAACGCATCCTATTGTGAATGATCAATCACATAATTATTATACATAAATATGCCTAAACCAAGATTATAAGATCGTGGTGAAAGTAAGTTCTGAAGTCCTCATTTGGGGCAAAGAGGTAGCTTAGGAGTAGGAGTAGGTTAGTTTGGCGTCCATAAAAAAAACTTTTTATCAAAAGTATCATACATTTATATATTAATATTAGAAAATTAATTGTAAATGGTTGAAAAAAATCAAGTGAATGATCATTAAATTGAATGATCATTCCTATAAATATACATTGATCATTTTAAAAAATTTTAAGGATGCAAACATGGTGAATATATCTGAAATTCACATACCATTTGTGTAATTTTAAATTAAATATCATTATGAGAAAAAAATGTTTAAATTTTTTTAGGGTGGTACCTTCGGATGCACTCGATTTTAAGCGGTACTTTTTTGAAACTAAGTCCATAAGTGTGTGTGTGTATGTGTGTGTGTATGTATATGTATGCGTGTGTGTCTTTATGTGTGTGTGTGTGATCATTTCATAACTTTAATTTGGTGTAAACTGTAGAATCAATATAAATCTTAGGATTATAATAGTATTAATGATAGGATGGTAAATATACAACTAATTTAATTTTAATTTCTAGCCAACCAATTTTGATCACTACTTTGACTATGGTTTAAATAAATTTTTTTTTTAAATAATAATCATATATGCAGTGTTGAATATACGGTTTATAGTATTACTTTGACATTCAATGTTTCACTATATTGAATTTACACCTAGGTAACTTTTTTTTTCACAAAAATATAACGTGTAATCCAACCAATTTTTATAAATATAAATATTAAATATTAATATCAAATCTCGAATGAAAAATTGCAATAGTAATCATGTTATTTAAATATTTTATGTTAAATATATATGCATTGTTATATATATATATATATATATATATATATATATATATATATATATATATATATATATATATATATATATATATATATATATATATATATATATATATATATATATATATATATATATATAATTCAATAACAATCACATATAACATGCAATGTTGTACATATGATTATGAAAAAAGCAACATGTGTTCATGTTTTTTTATTCATTTTCATCCATCGATGTTTTCTTTTTTTCATAAAAGCCCTCAAGTTATTTTTTTTCATTTTGGTTTAGTGAAGTTTGGACATTAGCATCCTGTTATAACTAGTAAACCGAGTTTTTAAAAACTGAAAAATCGGGTTCTATTGTCCAAATTTCCCTAAACCAAAACAAAAAAAAAATTAACTAAAGGACTTTAATGAAAAAAAATAACATTTTTATGTCATATTTTGTACATATTTTTCCATCATATTTTGCCTCGGATTTGGGTTATTTTTGCCTCGAATTGTTTAAATACGGCCATGATTTGTTTACTTTTGTGTTTTGCAGTTCGATGGTTGCCTGATTTTGAAAAGAACGGATTCTGGAGCTTAAGTGTCGAATATACGGGCTGAGCTTGTCTCTCTTGGATTCCTGTTGACTTTGACCAACTGCCCTGATCGTGGTCGCGACCAGCTCATTCCGCCCACGCTGACCGGATAGCGCCCATGCTCTTTATCGCGACCGCGATGGGCCTAGCGCGACCGCGATATCAAGAAAATATAAAAGCAGCAGCCGTTTCGTTTTTTTATGCTATTTTTCATACAAACTTTTACACATAGTTTAGAGTGTGATTGCTAGGTGTTAGTTAGTTTTCGATTTTCAGCTTAGTTTTGAGTAGATTAATCAAGCATTCGGCTAGAAGGTTGGATTCAAGTATTTCGGTTGCGAGATTGTCTCGTTTTTCTTACGATTTTTGGTACACTCTTTCCGATTTACTTTCTGTTATGATGATGTTTAGCATAGATCTCGTTTATTTTTATTGTTTTTAACATGGTTAGTGAGTAGTTTAGCTAAACACTTGCTTGGTTACGTTTTTACATGGATTAGTGGAGTATTTGATAGTGTTGGTTGGAAAGTGTTTGATTCATTGATGTATTTTTGATTCATACGATTAAAATGTGTTAAATCAGTATTATAGTTGATTTTCTAGCATTATTGTGATAATGATTATTGATTATAAATTCTGATTTTTATAATCTTAACCAAATTTAAGTGATTTATTAATTGGTTGTTATTTCTAGCATTATTGTGATAATGAGATAGTGACTAGTTAATATATTGTGAAATCATTGTATGCAAATTAATTCTTAGCAATATTGTGATTATAGGATTACTTTAATCTTTGATTTCCTTAGACTTGATTAATGTTTATGCGGCTAAATTGAATATTTAGAGTTATTTCCGAGCGATTGACGTGTAGACAGTTTTAATCTTTAAAAGCTAGATTTAGTTGACTTAATTAATCGTAAAAGACATTTATTGTTAATTTTTAGAAATTGGGGAATACTGGAGAACTCCATACTTGATTTTCTGAAATTAATAAAATATGTCCATGAATCGGTTTTACATCAAAGTTTCAAACTCTTGAGCTTAAAAGATTAAAACAGTCGGATTTAATTCCAAGTTACTTTTCTTTGACCAAAAACATCTTAAGTGTTTTTTTACCCTTTTACTCCATTAATCCTAAAAGATGTATCTAAGTGAGTGTTGCTTTTAATAAATCTGATATTATTCTGTTTTAGCTTTATAGTTTATAATCTTATTATTCTGATAGATAGTAAAGTTTTAAATATTTAGGGTTATAATCATCCTCTGCCCTTATCAATGGCTAGATTAGTGATAATCCTAGTATCGGTACCTCGATCCTTTTTGTCGTTCCCTGAGTTCGATAATCCCCGAGGTCAACTTCTAGCTATACTATCTACGACTGGTACACTGCCAGTGGTTTTTGGTATAACTTAAGCTTTTAAACATCTTCGTGTTCTTCATGATTCTGAAATTTGAATTTTTAACAACTTTAATGTTGTTTTTGTTCAAAGTTCAGTAAATCAAATGTGTTTAAAATTGAATTTCGAGTGGGAAACAAGTGTTTATTCAATGAAAAGGTCCATGAAATTGATTTTTGGTAAATCAGTGGAAGTATACTTGAAAAATAATTTCAAGAAAAGTTTCTCGATTAAAGCTATACTCGAGAAAAGTCCATGAGTCATTCGAGTTGCTTTCAATGATATTCGAGAAAGTCTAAGAGTCTTTCGAGTTGCTTTCAATGATATTCGAGAAAGTCTAAGAGTCTTTCGAGTTGCTTTCAATGATATTCGAGAAAGACCAAGAGTCATTCAAGTTGAATACCATGTGACTCGAGAAAGTTCAAGAGTCAATCGAGTTGAATGAAAAGTTATTCGAGAAACTTTATATGTGATTCGAGTTGACTAAGTTTGTTGGACTTAGAAAACTTCAGAACTTAAGTCTCGATTGATACATTGTCCGAGAACACTTATAGTTTATTCGAGTTGGGATAATGTTGTTATCGAGAAAGTTTCTTCTTCAAACGAGTTGAGTGTTAGACATAATAGAGATGGTCCATATACTCTCATATTTCATTTGAGTTTAATACCTATTTCACTCGAGTTTAACATGTATTTCATTCGAGTTGGACTACTACAACATACGAGAACATTTAAGACTTATTCGAGAATCTTCGTGTTTTATTCGAGTTTGGTACTTGTGTTATTCGAGAAGATTATAGTTCATTCGAGTTGATACATAGACTAAGTCGAGTTGTTTCATGTGTCATTCGAGACTAGTAAAGAGTCATTCGAGAATGAAGTAATTTCATTCGAGTTTCAATAAAAATTTGTTCTAAGTGTTGGATTTTTAATGTTTTAAGAAAAATGTCACATTTTTTCAAGAAATTATTATAAAGTTGTAATTTTCTAACATTGGTCTCTAAACGATTGACTCTGGATGTAACAACCCAGCTTTTATCTCAGTCTTTTATTTAGTTTTTGATCCAAATAATGTAAATTTAACTACATTATTAGTTATGTAATTAATTAAGTTCAAAGATTATTTAATTGAATTATATTTTGTTATAAATTATTAGAGATGGTTAAATTAAAAGATATGTAAAATACAAGAGTTTAGTGGGTAAAATAGCAAAAATAATAAATTTATATATAAAAGCAAAATTAATGATCAATTAAGATCATTAATCATCAAACCTCTCTCTCTCTACTCTCTCTCTACATATACGGCTAACATCAAAATTCATCAAGGAAATCCATCAATTTGCAAGCAATCGAAGAATTAAAGACAAAAGGTGATACAATTAGCAACAATCAACAAGAATCTGCAAAATTTGAGGTAAATTTACTTAAAAATTTACATATATTGATTGTTTGGCTCGGTTTTATGAGAAACCGAAACCAAAGAATTAAAGTATGAGATTTAATTGTTGCATGCATAAAATTTTACTAGTTTATGATGAATTAAAGTAACCAAATGAATCAGAAACAAAATTTGTGGGTTGGATTGTCCAAAATAGCAACAAATCGGAATTTCTTGATAAAATTGTGTTCTTGGCAAAAAGTGCCTATTTTGGACAATCTTGATCCGATTATGGTGTTAATGATAAGGAAAATAGTATAAAATCAACCAAATAATGATAATACAACTTTATGTTAAGTTGCATGTTACTGAAAATGAATTTGGAAAGATTTTAGTAAAAATCCGTATGAACACAAGATGAACACCAAGAACAAATTTCTGGAAAATATGAAGACATGGGATCCGAATTCGGATGAGACCGAATTCGGAAAGAGCCCCATTTCGGATCTTGTATCACTTCGGATCAAGTACCATTTCGGATGAGGTGGTCCGAACTCGAATGACCCGAGTTCGGATGGTGCCATTTCGGACCAATTTCGGATGGTGCCTAGAACCAAATCCGGATGACCTAGAACCGAATCCGGATGATCCGAATTCGTATGGTCCTAATCCGGATGTGATTTTTATAATTCAATATATATACAACAGATTTCCTAATATAAATATGAATGATCAGATTTCAGAAATGTAACTTTATAAGACTTTGAGATTATTACTGACAAAGAATAGAAAGATTCTGATAAGATTTAAGAGATTGATGATAATATGATCAAAATATAAGATTTTGATATCAAAGACCAACGAATGAATCTTGAGCATAAATGATGAACACTGAATATATATATTATTCAGATGATATAAGAGCTAATAAATATCAGAAATGATATTAATAACAGATTGAGCAACGAGCAAAATGGCGAGCATCTGAAAGTCTGATATAAATCAGATAGTGGTTCTATCCACAACAGATTGTGAGCAACAGAGCCAGAGCCAGAAACTAAAAGAGCACAAATAGCCAGTAACAGTGAGTTGTAGATTTCATTTTAACTGCATATTATGTGAATTGAGACTTTTGTTGCATGATTCTGATTTATTGATATTCTGATCTTGAGCTTATTGAAATATTGTCATAGTATATTTACTATGATTTGTTGAGCTGAGTATTTCTTCTTCTAGATTCGATTCTTTGACGAGTCATTTGATTGTTAAGCTTAACACCATCACTATTGCTCAGTGTTGGGTTAATGTTAGGCTTATGATGTGCTGATTTACGTGATGAAAGCACAGAGGGTAGCTAGAGCTGAGCATTCCGATGATATCCATATAGAGCTTTTACTGGTAGCTAGCCCAGTACGTGGCTGATCCCCACTAATGATGCGTGTGTATGGATTATCATCATCCGAGCATTCCTTATGAATTTGTCTAAAAGTCTCAAGAGCAACAACAGTTTTATAACTGGGAGCTGAGCAAAGTCGCGCATCAAAAGAGCATAATTGGCCAATGACCCTTCGAGATTGAGCCGTGCATGAGCCTAGTGCAGTGCATATAGAGCTGAGCCGTGCATGAGCCGAGTGCAGTGCATGTGCTTCCGCGTTCATAATTGCATGTTAAATGTGAAATTCTACATTCTCACTAAGCAATTAAGCTTACCCCGTTGTTGCATTATTTTTCAGGTAAAGGCAAAGGATTGGCTGGACCTAGTTCATAGGTCAGGACTTTGAAAAGAGCTTGAAGTGCATTAGAACCTGTTCCAATACCTTGGTACTTGATTAAAGATAGAGCTTTGGGATTCGGGTCTAGTTTATAATATGTGATTTGATGTAATAGTCTAGATGTTTGTACCTTGCTACTTAAAATTCTGTCTCTGTTTGTAATTAACTTTTATTCCGCAACTGTTAATTTTATCTTAGTTTCCTGATTAATATTGCATTGCTAATGGGACCTTGACTTGAGACCTTTGAGAAATCAGAGGGTCTCACAGGATGGTATCAGAGCAATAGTTTGAGTGAATCATTGTATTACGTGTAATACATGATCTCAAACTTGTGCAATGCTATAGTATCAATCATGACAGGATGGCTTGAACTAAGATAGGTTTCAGAGACTAGTAGGACGGGGCATGAAAGGGTACAATATGCTAGGCTAATGATCTAAATGCTTAGTGATTTGTATTTTCAGAGCTATGTCAGGAGAAGGTGGACCATCAGGTGGTATGACCCCAGAGCAAGTCTTGGAAATGATGCAACAACTAATAACCCAGAATAATGAGCAACAAAACAAGTTTATGCTAGAGCAAATAGAATCAATAAAGAAAACTGAAAAGAGAAATAAACATAAAAAGAAGCAAACTGAACAGTCAAGCGAATCAGATTCAGATAATGAGCATGTCAATAAACGAGCTGTGCAGCCAAAAGGCTGTAGATTTAAAGATTTCAAAGCAAGTGGTGCCATGACGTTTGAAGGCACAGTAGATCCAATACAAGCGTTAGATTGGATAAGTCATACTGAAGAGATCTTCAGTATCTCAGAATGTCTGGACAGCAATAGAGTTAAGTTTGCTACAGCACTGTTCGTTGGAGCTGCTAGAGCCTGGTGGAAAACACAAAGGAGCATCTATGGTGAGGAAGCAATTACGACATTGGATTGGGAGCAGTTCTTGGAGATGTTCAACGCCAAATACTGTCCAACAGACAAACAAGACGAACTCGAGATGCAGTTGATGCAATTAAAACAAGGAACTAAAACCGTTGATGAATATGAGCATGAGTTCTCGAGACTTTGCGGCTACTCGTCATATCAAGTAGCAACAGAAGAGCGTAAGATAAACCGATTCAGACTGGGTCTGAATCCAATATATAGAAGACAAATGAGCAGCATAAAATTCAAGACGTATCTCAGCATAGTGGAAGCAGCAAGGATGGTGGAGCGAGAATTCACAGATTCGAGTGGTGAACCCGTTATGATGGCTATAAGTCCTACATGTCCATCTCCACCTAAGAAACAAAAATCCAGTAGATTCTTCGGTTCATCAAAGTCCAGTCACCAACAGTCACAAGCATCCTCTACACCTCAGAAGACTAGAGTTTACTCCATACAGTCAGGAGCGCGATCGTGCAAACGTTGTAACAAATTTCATAACGGACGATGCAACCCTAGAGACGTGACTTGTTACACCTGTAACCGGATTGGACATGGAAGTGATGAGTGCCCGGAAAGAAGCGATGTATGCTACAACTGTGGTGAGCGTGGACATTATGCCAAACATTGCCCAAATACACGCGTGCTTATTAATCAGGAACAACCAGTTGACAGAGCAATCCAACAGGGTACTACAATGATGCCAACAGCTAAGGCGCGAGCTTTCCATATAACTACTGAAGATACAGAGGAGACACCAGAGACGCCAAAAGACCTCAATGGTAACTAATAATAAATTTCTTATATGCTAAAATGATTTAATTCCGTTATCATCAGAATTCCAATTCCAAAATAAGTATTGAGTAAAACTGTATAACCCTGTCATCGATAGTGAATATGGGTTGTATCAGTTGAAGTTATGATACAAATACATTCCCAATAAGAAATTATACCTATAGACAATATAGGTATTGTAATCTGAATCATGTATGATTCAAAACCCGAAAGAAATCTAAATATAATCCTAAACACCAGCTACTTCATAAATCCTTGTAATCTAAATGATTACAGCGTGTCTTATAATGAGACAGAGGTAGGAGTAGTTGATCCAATAAATATTAATGAGAAAAGTAATTGAATCAAATTGACAAACGCCTGAGGACAACTTGAGTGAGAATCAAAGAAGTCAGAGGCACAAAGCGAGAGTGATAAAGAAATAGATTGAGATATTTGTGAAGCCAAGCGATTGGTCATGAGTGGCCAAGGAAATGCCCATATATGCCAAAATAAATGTAAGAATGGATTCTCACTATGTTGACGCGAGACTAGTGAGATATCTAATATGGATTTCCTATTCCATCTAAATGCAAGTAAAATGAAAAGCTTCTGTTAAAAGAATAAAGTAATTTTGAATTCAGAGATTCATCAATGAAAAGTCAAAATAAAAGTCTACACATATAATTAAACAGAACCAAAGGCTATTGCTTTGTCAAAGCCTCATGATTGAATTGCACAGAAAATTAATAGAGGAAGACGACAACGATAAAATAGAAGATGATGTAAATGGTCGTGGAGACGGTTTCGGAACTCTGGTAACTCGAGATTTGACTTCAATAACAGAATCAGCCGTTATGTCTAACGAATCACACCGAGAAAACCTAAGTCAATTGTCGAATTCTATCAAATTGTTTCTTTGGAATTCGATTCTGTTTAGCATTTGTTTTCTAATCGCTGGAAGATTTGAAAGCATATAATCTCTTCAAGTTCTTGACCATATTTTGAATTGCCTGAAATATCCATCAACTGTCGAAATCGTTGCGAAGAAGATGTGATCGATTATAACCTCTGTTTTGTTCAACAAACTCTAAATACAACATTTCAAACATTTTGCCTCAAACTCTCATTCTTGTCTTCTAACATTCGATCTTCTTGGAGGATTTGACTTCCTGAGAGACTGCATACATAAAAGATTTGGCGGATATGGCAGCGCAAATTGAGACCAAGGTAGGTGAGGTGAAGTCGCTACATAAAGAGTTGACTCCGATTGTTGCGCCGGAGGATTAATTCCATTTGTTTGATAAAGCAAAGAAAGTTATTAATATCCATAACAAGTCAACACAAGTCAGAAAATCGGCTAAGCGATTGATGATGGTAACATCATCAATAAAAGAAACATAAAGTACAGATATCAGACTTCCAAAAGCTTTACGGCTAGTTTCAAAGGAAAATGAAAGAGAGATATGAGCTAACTGATATATATAGAGATAATAGCTGAATTAAATAAAATCTCAGAAGCCATAAAAATCTCTTATGAAATTGCATAAAGTTAGCCCATGAAGGTTTTGCAATAGTATAGAGGAGAGATTTAAAAGCCATAACTGACTCAAGATCGAATGAAAGAGATATATGAGCTAACTCATATATTGAGTTATTATGCGAATTGATTATGGCATAAAGCAAGAAGCTCACATATTAAAGATAGGAATGATAAGTCAAAATTTCTAAAATGATCAAACAGCAAAACATGGAATCAAATATGAACTCTGAAAAGAGAAATTTAAGTTTTGTACTTGGGAATCTCAAAGAAACATAAGATGTGAAATACAGATGGTGCTCATTCAGTGGAAACACCACAAAGGTTCGTATCAGTCTTGGGAATCAGGATATCATAAAAACTATCTGCCCAAGTCTGTTCGAACATATCTAACTTCGGGGACGAAGTTTGTGCGTGGTGGAGCCCATTCTGTAACAACCCAGCTTTTATCTCAGTCTTTTATTTAGTTTTTGATCCAAATAATGTAAATTTAACTACATTATTAGTTATGTAATTAATTAAGTTCAAAGATTATTTAATTGAATTATATTTTGTTATAAATTATTAGAGATGGTTAAATTAAAAGATATGTAAAATACAAGAGTTTAGTGGGTAAAATAGCAAAAATAATAAATTTATATATAAAAGCAAAATTAATGATCAATTAAGATCATTAATCATCAAACCTCTCTCTCTCTACTCTCTCTCTACATATACGGCTAACATCAAAATTCATCAAGGAAATCCATCAATTTGCAAGCAATCGAAGAATTAAAGACAAAAGGTGATACAATTAGCAACAATCAACAAGAATCTGCAAAATTTGAGGTAAATTTACTTAAAAATTTACATATATTGATTGTTTGGCTCGGTTTTATGAGAAACCGAAACCAAAGAATTAAAGTATGAGATTTAATTGTTGCATGCATAAAATTTTACTAGTTTATGATGAATTAAAGTAACTAAATGAATCAGAAACAAAATTTGTGGGTTGGATTGTCCAAAATAGCAACAAATCAGAATTTCTTGATAAAATTGTGTTCTTGGCAAAAAGTGCCTATTTTGGACAATCTTGATCCGATTATGGTGTTAATGATAAGGAAAATAGTATAAAATCAACCAAATAATGATAATACAACTTTATGTTAAGTTGCATGTTACTGAAAATGAATTTGGAAAGATTTTAGTAAAAATCCGTATGAACACAAGATGAACACCAAAAACAAATTTCTGGAAAATATGAAGACATGGGATCCGAATTCGGATGAGACCGAATTCGGAAAGAGCCCCATTTCGGATCTTGTATCACTTCGGATCAAGTACCATTTCGGATGAGGTGGTCCGAACTCGAATGACCCGATTTCGGATGGTGCCATTTCGGACCAATTTCGGATGGTGCCTAGAACCAAATCCGGATGACCTAGAACCGAATCCGGATGATCCGAATTCGGATGATCCGAATTCGTATGGTCCTAATCCGGATGTGATTTTTATAATTCAATATATATACAACAGATTTCCTAATATAAATATGAATGATCAGATTTCAGAAATGTAACTTTATAAGACTTTGAGATTATTACTGACAAAGAATAGAAAGATTCTGATAAGATTTAAGAGATTGATGATAATATGATTAAAATATAAGATTTTGATATCAAAGACCAACGAATGAATCTTGAGCATAAATGATGAACACTGAATATATATATTATTCAGATGATATAAGAGCTAATAAATATCAGAAATGATATTAATAACAGATTGAGCAACGAGCAAAATGGCGAGCATCTGAAAGTCTGATATAAATCAGATAGTGGTTCTATCCACAACAGATTGTGAGCAACAGAGCCAGAGCCAGAAACTAAAAGAGCACAAATAGCCAGTAACAGTGAGTTGTAGATTTCATTTTAACTGCATATTATGTGAATTGAGACTTTTGTTGCATGATTCTGATTTATTGATATTCTGATCTTGAGCTTATTGAAATATTGTCATAGTATATTTACTATGATTTGTTGAGCTGAGTATTTCTTCTTCTAGATTCGATTCTTTGACGAGTCACTTGATTGTTAAGCTTAACACCATCACTATTGCTCAGTGTTGGTTTAATGTTAGGCTTATGATGTGCTGATTTACGTGATGAAAGCACAGAGGGTAGCTAGAGCTGAGCATTCCGATGATATCCATATAGAGCTTTTACTGGTAGCTAGCCCAGTACGTGGCTGATCCCCACTAATGATGCGTGTGTATGGATTATCATCATCCGAGCATTCCTTATGAATTTGTCTAAAAGTCTCAAGAGCAACAACAGTTTTATAACTGGGAGCTGAGCAAAGTCGCGCATCAAAAGAGCATAATTGGCCAATGACCCTTCGAGATTGAGCTGTGCATGAGCCTAGTGCAGTGCATATAGAGCTGAGCCGTGCATGAGCCGAGTGCAGTGCATGTGCTTCCGCGTTCATAATTGCATGTTAAATGTGAAATTCTACATTCTCACTAAGCAATTAAGCTTACCCCGTTGTTGCATTATTTTTCAGGTAAAGGCAAAGGATTGGCTGGACCTAGTTCATAGGTCAGGACTTTGAAAAGAGCTTGAAGTGCATTAGAACCTGTTCCAATACCTTGGTACTTGATTAAAGATAGAGCTTTGGGATTCGGGTCTAGTTTATAATATGTGATTTGATGTAATAGTCTAGATGTTTGTACCTTGCTACTTAAAATTCTGTCTCTGTTTGTAATTAACTTTTATTCCGCAACTGTTAATTTTATCTTAGTTTCCTGATTGATATTGCATTGCTAATGGGACCTTGACTTGAGACCTTTGAGAAATCAGAGGGTCTCACACTGGAGTCCTATAAATAATAGTTTATTATTGTCTGGAATCCCGATGCCTTAAACAGAAAATCACAACTTTTTACAATTTCTGATGAAATGTTACAATTTTTCTACATTTGAAGGATTGTCATTTGTTTACCTGTTCTGACTAACATGATTTTTATTTGTTTACAAGTGTTCAAATGGCATCTCCAGTGCAGTCTCAGAATTCCAATTCATCTGTTGCCCGTCCCTCACAGTCAAATATCATCCCAGATAACCAATTGGTTAAACCTAAACATTGCCTACCTTTTAAAGATAATAGCCATCGTCTGGATACCAAGGTTATTAAAGTCAGTCATCCTATCATAGTTGACATTCTCAAAGGCCATCCATTAGGTTATCTGCTTCAATATAAACCTTCTATCCCACAGGTCTACCTACTACAATTTTGGCACACAGTCAAATTTTTTCCTGCTGATGGCAATCACCATTTCAAAGTAACCATAGACCAATTCAAAACCAAAATCACTCTAGCCAGACTTCGTCACAACCTATTTCTTCCAAGACGTATAGACACGGTCAACTTTCCTGAGTTGGCTGATTTTGAAGATTTTGTGTCGGATGAGGAGCTAGTTCATGATATGATTTGCCTGGGCTACTCAAAGCCACTACCAAAGAGATCCAAATTTCATAGAAATGGCTTGAATGGGGAATGGTACACGCTATTTGGAATTATCAATAGGTGTATGACGTCGAAGCACACAGGCATCGACAGATGTAGCATTCACTGTTTACGGATATTTCATGGAATCGCGTTTAACAAGCATTATGATTATGCTTAGTGCATCTGGGAAGACTTAAAGGAGATTGTTCTTGCAAAAACAACAAATAGAGCAAGAAAGTTTGTTCTGCTCCAGAGGTTCATACAAATTCTTATCCGAGGAATTCTTCGAGCAAATGAAAATATTCCGAAGCGAGCAAATTCACAGAGATGTCCAGATTATGTGATGATGAGTTTACACGAAGTGCCGGATTCTCCAAATGCAAATATTATGCCAACCCCGGAGTCGTTGTTAAAATATGCAGATCAAGAGAGTGAGCATGTGAGATTATATAGGATAGATCATGCTCCAATAGAGACCCAGGAGCCGGGATCTCTTACCCAAGAAGCCTTAGGAATAGAGGAACCTCAGCAAGGGGCTGAAGTTCAGGGTGACCAACCTGTGAGTGAGGGAGATGACGTTGTAAGGGGAGGTGAGGAAGAGGCTGAGAAATCTGATTCCAAGAGAACTTTGTCGGATATTCAAGAAGAAGAAGGTGAAGGTGATGATAATGATGATGATGATGATGGTGCTAATGGAGGTGATCATCATGAAGGAGGAAGTATGATGATAGACATAGTAAGTATTGCTGAAGAGAGTGTGAGGGATACCTTAAACCTAGAAAGCCGGGGTATAACCACATCTGCTGTTAGCTCTCCTGTGAGAGTTAGCATTGAAGAAGTCAATATCCCACTGACAACTGCACACCCAACCATCCACTCAGTATCCTCTCAACAGGAGATTGTTTCAATTGAGCACCGGGATGAACCATATAGTCTATCCGAGAGTCATTTGGACTTGATGGATATTGAAACAAGTACACAGCTGCCCGAGTGTACGACATCAATTCAATCACTGAGTATAGATCCTATACAGCCTAGGACACTCGAGTCAACTTCATCTGTTGAAGTTAGTGTGGTTGAACTTCGTGTTCCCACTGGAACATCCTCAGCAACGGAAGCATTTGTTGCTCCGTCGCTTGAAGAGGGTGGAAGTCCAGTCAGAGCAACTACATTGCCAACTCTGAGTACTGGCCACACAGACGTACTTTTCACAAGTTCGACTGTAGTGACAACTGGAAGTCTACGTGACCCAGTGGTGACTTTATCCCCGTTTGTAACTGAATCAACATTGAATCACGCGTTGAATGAAGCTGTTGCTGGGGTGAATACGCATCTATCTACTCAATTGTCTGAGGTAATGACACAGATGTCAAACATTCACAAGTTCTTAAAGGGTAAGTCTGTTGCACAGGAATCGATGAAGCAGTCTGAGTCAAATCAAGCAATTGACGAATTAAAGGAATAGTTGAAAGACTTTGTCTTTGAAAAATTTGATAAAATGAGAGAGCGGATGATCAGTTTGGAAAGCACGGTCATAACTGCCTTGGGAAATCTATCAGAAAGAGTTGCGGCAGTTGAAGAAACATGTAAAGCTCAAGCTTCCTCATCCAAATGGAAACATGATGAGCATGATGAGGACTTCGATGATGCTCCTCATGAGGGGGAGAAGAGGAGAAAGCTTGATGAACCTACACTTGGGGTTTTGATGATAACATACCCAGAGAAAGAAGCTGAAGTTAGAGAGAGAGAGGCCGGGGGCACAAAAGAATCGGCTGGTGAACAAAGTGAGCTGGGATTGATTCTTTATGAAGATGTTCCAGTTCCTTTGAACATTCAGTCTGATATTTACAATTTTGAAGAATATATTGATTCTGATGAAGATGTTCAAGTTAAGCATCATGAGTTGAGTATTCAAGGAGTAGAAGAAGAGAGAGATGAATACATTGAAGTGTCTGAAGATGATGATGTAATTGCTTTAACTGATATTGATTTTAGAGCTGAAAGGATTGAAGAGGAGGAAGGTTTAGTTCAGGAGATCTTGAAAGATACTGAATCGACACCAACGGTTGAAAAGCCTGAGGTGGTTATTCAAGTTAAGGAAGAAGTTGAAGAGTTCCCAGTTGAAAACGTAGTTTTTCAAGAAAAAGTTGAATTGAATGAGGTTGAGGTGATGGAAAGATTCTTCAATGAATATGTGCTTGCAGATGAGTCTCAAAAGCAACATAGACTCATATTTGAAGCACAACAAGTCGTTCAAAGGGTAATTCAAGACATGCTGACACTGTTCAACAAAGATGA
Organism: Centrapalus pauciflorus; assembly: GCA_020465985.1. Lineage (NCBI taxonomy): Eukaryota > Viridiplantae > Streptophyta > Magnoliopsida > Asterales > Asteraceae > Centrapalus > Centrapalus pauciflorus. The sequence goes on from JAANYP010000250.1 coordinate 84,753, forward strand.
GATCAGCAAAAAGAAAGTAAAGAAACTTGAGCTTCCAGAGAATAGATCAGCAGAGTTTATCAGAAAAAGGAACAAGATGCCATACATCGAAGATATTCTTGAAAAACGAATATTTTGCAAGAAACAAGTACCATGTTCTTTTCTCAAGTTATTTAGGGTTTTAGAGCCGAACATGCCAAATCTGGTCAACTATGCCAGTTTTCTGAGAAATAAGAATCAAGAAGTTGAGAAAGTTAAGAGTGAGTTCAGGATAGTTGATCTGGTGAAAATAGAAAAGGACAGATTTGTTAAGATCTTCTACCCAACGTTCACTGTTACTAGAGATGATGGAAACATTTATACGTTCACAGAAGCAGATATGTTCAATATGCACCTGGTCGACATTGAAGATCTATTTGATGAGTTGTGCAGAAACAAAAGAAATGAACACTGCAGATTTGCACTTAAGACACTTTTTCACTTCATGCATACCAAGTTGGTATTGATGTCAGTGCAAGATCTTCAGATAGGTGTTGAACGAGGTATGAGGAAGATCAACATGACAGCTCCTCACAGAGATATCAAGTTTACTGGAGAATTGAAAGAATTCCAAGTTATCATGGTAAAGCATCCAGCAGTTATGTACAGAGATAGAAATAAGAAGTTAAGAGCTATGAGAAGTGTAGAGCTGAACAAATTTTCAGATGGGACTCTGAACAAAGTTTTGAGTGATTTAAAAGGAAAGCTTGCAGCTGATAAAAAGAGAAAGACGAAGACTCATGGTTGAGTTCATTTCAAAGATTGAATGGAGGCTCTCGGATCGTAAAAGCATTAGAAGATTTGAACAAAAGCTGGGTTTGTCAATTTAAAGACTTTGCTCTTTCCATCAAAGAGGGAGAATGTTAGATTGTATTTTAATTGATGGAAACAAAGTCTAGGGGTTGTTTTGTATTTCTTTAATAGTTGTGAAATATGTATATAAATAGTATGTTTGACTTTCAATAGAAATAGATCTCTGACAGTTCACTTTTTGTACGGAAGAAAAGCGGTTACTGATTTTGGAATTATTCTCTCATCATTGTAATCGACATTCTCTGCTATTGAATCATTTGGTTAGTAGTTTGATTACTGAATCGTTATTGTTCTTGATTTGTTATTTGATTGATATGAAACTGTAAATCACAAAATACATGTCAAAATCATAATTTTTGAAAATTTGGCACACACATAGAGGCATCTTTAGGATATACCATTTTTAGCTTTCTTTTGTTCATCTTTCACCTTTTATTCTCCCCTAGTAACCTATTTGAGTCTTTTTCCTTTCATTTTGGTGACAGTCACTTCTGAGCCATTTATAGCCTTTTTTGTTTCTTTTACCTTTATTCAGGATCTGATTTGAACTGCAATGGTTAGTTTATCTATTTTTATTGTTCTTTTAGTTGTTTTTCTTTCTATTGAGCCTTGATGCATATATCCTATGGGTTTGACTTTATGTTAGCTTTGTGGGGCCCCCTGATACTTTTTCATTCAGCTTTTGTTTCTCTTGGTCGATGCGCGCCGATTCTAGTTTAGTAAAAGCTGTGTTTTTTGAGTATCGTTCATGATAGCTAATATGATCAACGGATCCAAAGATATTTTATTGATAAAAAGAAAGAAAAGAAATGTATATAAAAAAAGAAGAAGAAAAAATTATATAGAAAAAGAGAAAAAAAGAAAAGAAAAAGAAATAATAAATTCCTCAGCTTTACATTGGTTCTTAGCAGTTGTATAGCTGAGGGATGCTTCAGCTTTGTATATAGTTAGATGTTAGTTTTACTTTTGTTATTCATGGTTCTTATTGTACATAGTTTTGTTATTTCTAATTGTCTTCGGCTGCCTTCTCTTCTATCAGATCGGTTCCGTTTCTTTTGTTTTCTCTCACTTTTTCCCATATTATCCACACCCTTAGTCTTAGCCTCCTTACATCCCATAAGTCCTTTATGTGCTAAGTTTTCATTACATGTGATGGAGATGTGATTTATTTTCAAGTCTATGCTTATATTGTTGACATGTTTGGCACCGAGTGGATTTTTCGTGCATATATACACATTAGCCAATACACGTATGAGTGTTGAGTGAAATCTTTGTGAGGTGTTAGTTCATGCCGCTAGGTTCGAAAGTATCTAACATGCTATGTTATAGTTTTTGCATCATTTGGTTTAGATAGCTCTTTCTTGCGATTGTTAGTCTCAAATGCAATTTTTTACGGATCTTTATTGTTTTAGGGTCTATATGCGCGATATGATTGAGAGAGTAATTATTTGAGATGAGATTTGTGAATCCTACATATCAATCAACAATTAATCAATACAATAAAGAACTAGATCAAGAACAACTAACCGAATGATTTTATTAATCACTAAATGAATTACAGAGATGAAAGTTGAACTCGTACTGTAGCCCTAGAAAAGTTCTCTGAAATTCCGTGCAAGGATATTCTAATTGTCAGATCTGTCAAAATTACAAAGTCAAACATCCTATTTATAATATTTACAACTTTGCACTAATTACATTTTATACCCTAGACTTTGAATTTTCATCAACAAAAACAAGTTCAAACAGATTTAGGTTAGGATATTTTTTAGCAGGTTTGCTTGAGGACAAGCAATGCTCAAGTGTGGGATTATTTGATATAATGTCATTTGTATATATTTTTCGTATCATTTTGTCTAACATTTTGACGGTTTTAGCCTCGTTATACGTGGAAATGGTATTAATTTGCTTCATATTTGTATTTCGTAGGTTTGAACCCGCCATGTTGCCAAATAGATGAAAAATGAAGCGAAAACGTTGAATTCATGGATTTAGCGGTCCTCATTTGAAGCTGGAATGAGTTTGCCGTAGCCAGTCAGGTCGTGACCACGACTTTTATCATCACCACGAATCAGGCTCGTACCATTTTTAATGGAAAAAAATAGCATTTTTATGTCATATTTTGTACATATTTTTCCATCATATTTTGCCTCGGATTTGGGTTATTTTTGCCTCGAATTGTTTAAATACGACCCTGATTTGTTTACTTTGTGTTTTTCAGTTCGATGGTTGCCTGATTTTGAAAAGAACGGATTCTGGAGCTTAAGTGTCGAATTTACGGGCTGAGCTTGTCTCTCTTGGATTCCTGTTGACTTTGACCAACTGCCCTGATCGTGGTCGCGACCAGCTCATTCCGCCCACGCTGACCAGCGATCCTTGGATCGCGCCCATGCTCTTTATCGCGACCGCGATGGGCCTAGCGCGACCGCGATATCAAGAAAATATAAAAGTCAGCAGCCGTTTCGTTTTTTAATGCTATTTTTCATACAAACTTTTACACATAGTTTAGAGTGTGATTGCTAGGTGTTAGTTAGTTATCGATTTTCAGCTTAGTTTTGAGTAGATTAATCAAGCATTCGGCTAGAAGGTTGTATTCAAGTATTTCGGTTGCGAGATTGTCTCGTTTTTCTTACGATTTTTGGTACACTCTTTCCGATTTACTTTCTGTTATGATGATGTTTAGCATAGATCTCGTTTATTTTATTGTTTTTAACATGGTTAGTGAGTAGTTTAGCTAAACACTTGCTTGGTTACGTTTTTACATGGATTAGTGGAGTATTTGATGGTTTTGGTTGAAAAGTGTTTGATTCATTGATGTATTTTTTATTCATACGATTAATATGTGTTAAATCAGTATTATAGTTGATTTTCTAGCATTATTGTGATAATGATTATTGATTATAAATTCTGATTTTTATAAACTTAACCAAATTTAAGTGATTTTCTAATTGGTTGTTATTTCTAGCATTATTGTGATAATGAGATAGTGACTAGTTAATATATTGTGAAATCATTGTATGCAAATTAATTCTTAGCAATATTGTGATTATAGGATTACTTTAATCTTTGATTTCCTTAGACTTGGTTAATGTTTATGCGACTAAATTGAATATTTAGAGTTATTTCCGAGCGATTGACGTGTAGACAGTTTTAATCTTTAAAAGCTAGATTTAGTTGACTTAATTAATCGTAAAAGACATTTACTGTTGATTTTTAGAAATTGGGGAATACTGGAGAACTCCATACTTGATTTTCTGAAATTAATAAAATATGTCCATGAATCGGTTTTACATCAAAGTTTCAAACTCTTGAGCTTAAAAGATTAAAAGTCTGATTTAATTCCAAGTTACTTTTCTTTGACCAAAAACATCTTAAGTGTTTTTTTACCCTTTTACTCCATTAATTCTAAAAGACGTATCCAAGTGAGTGTTGCTTTTAATATATCTGATATTATTTTGTTTTAGCTTTATAGTTTATAATCTTAGTATTCTGATAGATAGTAAAGTTTAAATATTTAGGGTTATAATCATCCTCTGCCCTTATCAATCGCTAGATTAGTGATAATCCTACTATCGGTACCTCGATCCTTTTTGCCGTTCCCTGAGTTCGATAATCCCCGAGGTCAACTTCTAGCTATACTATCTACGACCCGCACACTGCCAATGGTATTTGATATAACTTAAGCTTTCTTCTTTCTTTTGATTTTAATAGCCAAATCCGCGTAAGACCAAATGGCGTCGTTGCCGGGGAACGACTAGAGATATTGGGAAAAAGGTTTTAGCTGGTAGATTAGTCGATCCTTCTTTTGGGATTGTATCCCTTGGAAGTTCTTTTCTTGTTTTCCCATCCTATATCTTATTCTATCCACCCTCTCAGTGTTTGTGTATGGTTTATGACTCGGAATTCCAATCCGCATGTTGTAAGCCCATACAACGAACCTGAAAGAACCTTTCACAACCGTCTTCGCCATCCTTCTCATCCTATTATTGAGATTTTATCTAGCTCATCTGAATCTACTGACCGACCTGTCCCTCCGCTGGCTGATAGAGGTCATATTGATTTAGTTGTTGAGTTACCTCCAATTTCTCCTTCTTCGCTTTCTTCTCCTTCATCTGATTCTTCTTCTTCTTCATCTTCATCTGATAATTCTTCGGAGCCAAACATGGACGGCCGTCGCACCATGCTTGAGCTGAACCGACCGGTCACCGACGACTCGGAATGTGCCATTGTCAATCCCGGGTTTGATGCAGTCAATTTTGAACTAAAGTCCAGTCTCATCACTTTAGTTCAAAATAATGCTCAATACTGTGGGATAGCATCTGAGGATCCTTATGCACACCTGAAGAAATTTAGGAAAGCGTGCGATTTGTATAAGGCGAATCAAGTCCCAAAAGAGATCACTTGATTAATGTTATTCCCATACTCGCTCAGTGGACGTGCTCTCACATGGTATGATGTCCTTCCGTCCATTCAATTCATACCTGGGATCAAATGGAGACACAGTTCCTATCGAAGTTTTATCCGCCCTCACCTACCACTCAGCTTATGAGTGAGATTTTGGGATTCAGGCAGAAGCCTGAAGAGTCCTTACGTGATGCGTGGGAGCGGTACAAAGAATCCATAATGAAGTGTCCAAATCATAATCTGATGCTCAATCATCGAGTCAAAGTCTTCTATGAGGGTGTGCACCCGATGTATCATTCTTTGATTGATTCCGCTTGTAGTGGATCTGTCTACAGAAAGACACCTGAGGAGGCGGTTGAGATGTTAGATGACTTGGTGATGAGCCAACATCAGACACCAAGCGAGTACTTCGGATGGGGAGCTTCAGATTCCAAGGAAGCCGCTGCCATAGCTGCACTCACAACAAAGATAGAGCAGCTCACACAAAATAGCCAACCACAAGCCATACCAGCTCCCTTTCAAGCTGTGTATCCATCAGGTGATGCTTGTGGTGGCCCACATTCGAGCTATGAGTGTCAGGCGGCTTACTCTTACCCCGATCAGGAGGAGGTTTATTATTCATCTGGAGATTCTGGAGGTGGTATGTATAAGTATGCTCACCCAAACCCGAATTATCCGAATTATTCCCAGAATCAGCCACCTCTTGGTTTCATGAATCCAAGACAGCATATGCTTCAGAGACCCCAGTTTGCCTCTCACCAGGGGTATAACCAGGGGCAATCTTCTTCTTCCTCCCATGGGCATTTTCAGCAGCACACACTTCCACAACAGTTTTATGGCCACTCTGGTAGCCCTTATCAGAATCATCCACGTCCTCAGGCTACACAAGCCACAAGAGAGGTCGAATTTAGAGGATATGATGATGAAGTTCATGGCTAACCAGAGACTACCACGAGGAACCAACAGGCTGCTATAAAGAATTTAGAAGTCCAAATTGGACAGATAGCTAAAGCGCAGAATGAGCGACAGCCTGGTGGTCTCCCGAGTGATACTGTGCCAAATCCGAAGGCTGAAGCGAAGATGATTATCACACGTAGTGGTAAGGAAACAGTAGGTCCATCACTTCCTCCTCATTCTGCCTTCCCCTCTTGATTATGTTGTTCATGAGGATGATCTGTAGACTATCACGAACCAGGTGCACATTCCTAGTACACCAAGTACCGCACCTCCTCCGGCGATGCCTACAGTTAGTCCTTACAAGCCTCCTATTCCGTATCCGAGCAGATTGCAAAAGGAAATCAAGGATAAGCAATACGTCAAGTTCCTTGGATTGTTGAACCAGTTACATATCAATATTCCTTTCATCGATGCGATTGCTCAGATGCCGAACTACGCGAAGTTTTTATAGGATCTGCTCTCAAAGCGTAAGAAGCTTGATGATTTGGACACAGTAGAGATGAACGTCGAGTGTTCAGCTGTGCTCCAAAACAAGCTTCCAATCAAGCAAGATGATCCTGGTAGTTTTACCATATCATGTGATATTGGTAACCTTCATGTATCGAATGCCCTTGCTGATCTAGGAGCTAGCATCTATCTTATGCCCACATCTCTATATGCTAGACTCGGTCTCGGAGAGCCAAAGCCCACTCGTATGAGTATTCAATTGGCAAACCGATCAGTGAAGTTTTCTAGGGGTAACTAGTTTGTATCTATGTAAAATATTGTTATTGACGTACTAGTAAATTGTTATCGTTGTATTCATATAGAATACATGATATTTTATATAGATTATATGATAATCTACATTGAATATGTTCACCTGTTAATTTGTTAAAACTGTGTTTTTAATGTATTTTACATAGAATACGCGATACTCTACATAGATTATGAATAGTAATTTGTTAAAACTGTGTTCTTACATATCATCGTATGTAACATTGTACATAGATTATGAATAGTAATGTTAATCTACATAGATTATGAATAGTAATTTGTTAAAACTTTGTTTTCACATATCATTCTATGTAACATTTTACATAGATCATGAATAGTAATGCTAATCTACATAGATTCTGAATAATAATTTGTTAAAAATGTTTCTTACATATCATTTTATGTAACATTCTACATAGATTATGAACATTAATATTAATCTACATAAAAATGTATAGAAATGTATAAAAAATATATGAAATGTATAACAAACATTACATTCTACATAGATTATGAATAGTAAATTAGTAATGCTGATCTACATAAAAAGATATATAATTATATAACATTCTATATAGATACATAATAATTCCATATAGAATACGTTATTTTTTTAGCAGTTAAATAATTATATATATATATATATATATATATATATATATATATATATATATATATATATATATATATATATATATATATATATATATATATATATATATATATATATATATATATATATATATATATATATATATGTGTGTGTGTGTATATATATATATATATATATGTATATATAATGGAATAGATTGATTTATTGTGCATATAATTATGAAGCATTTGATTCATGTGACCATACATGTAATTGATTCATATAATCAATGACATAGTTAAGTATAATTAATTATAATCAATGACATAGTAAACTATAATTAAATATAATCAATGACTTGTATTGTGTCATTAATTGTTATTTACGAGCATATATGTGTTAATTCCACTATATAATGTGTAGCGTATTCTCTTATATGAAGGCAAAGTTTCGACTTCAACATTGGTAGAATTATAAATTAATTAAGCTTCTGTCTAGCTTTCGAACTCGCCCATGGAAAAATTTGTAGCATTTAAGTTTGTTATGTTGGCTACATTGCTAATCGTAATCGGTGTGTCGATCATTTCCATTCTTTTAATTTTATTCTAGCTTCCTTATATATATATATATACACACACACACACACACATGGACGCACACGCACACACACACACACACATACATGTTTACGCAGCGCATCAAAATGTACCACTGTTAAAAGTATTTTTTTTGAAATTTTTTTCGTAAACATATCTTAATTTACATTACACAGATAATATATAAATTTCACGCACTTTCACAAATTCTAAGTGCATGAAATCATTTATCACATAAATGTATGTTCACATATATGCATATTTATGTAAGTGTACACTCGGGTACACACACATAAGTTAAGTTAAATAAAAACATCGAATTCCATGACGATTTTGCCATTCTCTCAGTTTCTAAATTTTAGTTTTTTGATAAAAGATTGTTGGATTACGTTAAAAGCTAGGTAAAATTGTTGAATTGGAGTTTTCTTGTATCAATGAAATGTATTTTTTTTATCTGATTGCAGGTGTTAAAGGATCAAATAATTGCGTTCCAAGATCTTGTCGTAATCCACCACAATTTCCAAGCGCATGTGATGTTGAATGTGATTCAGCTGATCAATGTAGTAACTATGATTGCGGTGGGAGTCTTTCTTACCGAGATTGTGGCGCACACTATTGTTGTTGTAAGCCGTAGTACGTGTGGGTAGGGTAAGGTTATAAAACGATTAAGGATAATGAATGGCTAGCGAATATATTAAGAGTAATTCAAATAAATAAATGTAAAAACAAGGTGTATTCGACCCAACAGTTCAAGGACCATGAGCTTTTTTCCATCATTTTTTTTTCTCTGTCTATCTCTCTCCTTCTTCTTCATCTCTTTCTTCTGTACGTATTTTCTTTTTCTTCAAGTTTGGTTCATATAAAATTGAAGTGTTGAAATCCAACGCAAATTTACGAAGGTTTTGTTCTAAAAAAGGCAGGTATGATTTTGAATTATTTACACACATCGATTTCAATTCCTTCATTTTCTCCATATATATGTTCGTTTTTTGAAGTTATAAAAGTATGACATTGAAAGTACGAAGGTTCATCTTCTTCATCTCCATATTTGTTTTTTGAAGGTCTCCATCATAAAGCATCTTCGTTTTTTGAAGGTCTTCACCACCTATATCGATTTCTGGGTATTTGTAATGTTCTTTGATGATTTTTTTTAATTTCAAAGCACTCATGAATATTTATATTTCAAATCTGAATTTTTTAAAACACCAGATGTTCACTTCTTTATGTATATTACAAGGGTAATCGATATATATTATACGTATAATAGAGCGCCTAAATTGCTAGTGGCAATTAATTTGGATTGGTAGAGCTCCTAAATTTTAATCGTTGTGTCTTTATAAGTTATTTACTATATAGTTCCTCTGAAGATAGTAGATATAAATTTGAAATGAGATTCGAAATGGATCTAAATAATATTACAAGAACTTATAATGAAGAGCTAGTGAAATTTTTCAAAGATAAATGTTAATGAAATTAAGTTAGTTAACTAGAGAACACTCACAATAAGATCTTGTCTGAAATTAATTTTTCGGTAGATGATACTCCATTACATTTGATGAAAGAACAATAGCATTGAATTGGTGGAAATCATGTTGTGTTTATTGAGATAAATGAGATCATCATGATATCTTTGGTGTTGTTCAATTTTGCTAAAAATCCAAGAATAAATTTGAAATTATTCTAAAAATTATTCCGTAACTAATTGTTGTAGTGAAATCTACAACGAGACTTAAAAGGCTACTGTTGTTTTTGGTTGATATTCATGGGCGATGAATATGACACGGGTTGAACCAAATTCACACACACACACACACACACACATGAGATTCCAACACTATATATTTTTTTGCATAGACATGTACAAGACAACATTTTAAGACTTTTTATTAAAAGTAGCAACTTAATAAATCGTGTTAATGATCACGTGAATAGTGCGAATGATCATTCACTTGGATGACGACTCACATAAATGTGCATGAACATTAACATAATTAGTAAGGACACAGAAAATGTGAATGTATATGAAATTCATATATCATCTATAAAACGTTAATTTAATCATAGTTATGAAAAATACAAATTTAAAAAGTTTTTTTAGGTTGGTATCTTTAGGTTGTATGGGGAACCATATGCATCGGGAACCAAAAAAAGAACCAATCACAGCCTTTTAAAGATAAACGGTAATTAAGTTAAGTCAGTTAACTAGAAAACACTCCCAATAAGATCGTGTCTGAAATTAATTTTTTGATAGATCATTCTACCGTTACATTTGATAAAAGAACAGTAGTATTGAATTTATGGAAAATCATGTTTTGTTTATTGAGATAATAGAGATCAACATGATATCTTTGATATTAATCTATTGTGGTTTTTGGTTGATATTTATGGGTGATGAATATGGCATGGGTTGAACCAAACTCTCTCACGCACACACAGGTATATATATATATATATATATATATATATATACCAGGTTCATTAACGTGCCCATGAGATTTCAGCGCCATATAATTTTTTTCCATAGACATGTATTAGACTTTTTATTTGGATTACAATTCACATAAATGTGCATGAACATGTAAATAATTGAATGATCATTCATTTGGATTACAATTCACATAAATGTGCATGAACAATCACATAATTTTTAAGGACACATAAAGTGAATGTATGTCAAATTCATATATCATGTGTATAACGTTAATTTAAATATGATTATGAAAAAAAAGAAGTTTTTTTATTTTTTTTAAAGGTTACCTTCGGGTGCACTTGAATTCAAAAAAAAAACTTTTTCGAACCCGACTCTGTGTGTGTGTGTAGGGGCGTTCAAACAAAACCAGAAAATCGAGAAACTGAGCCGAACCGTTTAAACCGCTTGATCCGAAATCGGCAAAAACCAAAATCGAAACATTACGGGGTGGTTTAGGTTTTTATTTTCCAATTAAAATTTCTTTACAGGGATTCTTTAACATCTTTTCTTGAATCTTCTTCTTCTCTTTGATCTCTTCTGAGTCTTTAAATCTCTGTATCTCTCTACTTTATTTGTCTCTATCTGATCTTCACATTTCTTCTTTTCTGATCTTCTCTTTTCTAGTAAACACACTCCCCCTTGAATCTTGAATATCTTTTTTCTATCTCTCCCTTAATCAATTGTCTTGATATGATATAGCAATTGACTTCAGTTGTCTTCAAACTACTCAGCAGTTGTCTCTGAATTATAGCTTTTCTCCCCCTCATGATGATCATAAAAATTATGAACATCATGCAAAATTTTCAAAGACAGAAATGCAATGAAATTATAGTAAAAGAAATACAACAACAATTACAATTCAGAAATATTATAAATTGACTTTCTCCCCCTCAAACTGATATCCTCTCCCCTATACTAAACAAATCTATGTCACTCCCCCTCAAAAATTTCACTCCCCCTCGAATTGTAACTATACCTCAAAAATTTTCTGAAATTATTTGAACATGTCCATGAATCGGTTTTACATCAAAGTTTCAAACTCTTGAACTTAAAAGATTAAAATATTTGGATTTAATTCTAACTTACTTTTCTTTGACCAAAAATATCCTAAGTGTTTTTTACACATTTTTACTCCATTAATCTTAAAAGACGTATCCAAGTGAGTGTTGCTTTAAGTATATCTGATATTTCCCTATTTTAGTTTTTATAGTTTATAATCTTTAGTAATCGGCTAGATAGTTTAAATATTTAGGATTAGAATCATCCTCATCCTTTCAAAATGGCTAGATATTAGTGACAATCCAAGTATCGGTATCTCGATTCTATTCACCGTTCCCTGAGTTCGATAATTCCTGATGTCAGCTTCAAGCTGTACTATTTATGACTGGTACTATTCAAGCTGTACATTGCCAGTGGTATTTGGTATAACTTAGGCTTTCTTCAATTCTTTTGTTCTTTATAGCCAAATCCGCGTATAATCAAAATGGCACCGTTGCCGAGGAACGGCTAGAGATATTGAGAAAGGATTCTAGCTGGTAGTTTAGTCGAACCTCTTTCAGGGAGTCTTTCCTTGGAGAGTTATTTGCATTATTTTCTTTACTATTTCTACTATGCTTTGTTTTGTTTGTCTGTGTGTTGTTTTGTGCAGGGGAATCTGACAAATATGGACGGATATGGTCATGAGATATCGAATGAAAGCTTTGATGAGGTTTATTGTCAAGGAGGGTCAAGATACGACATGGGGCATCCAGATATGTGGTCTTATGGGGGTCTATGCAATGGATCTACTTCTAAGAATTTTCAACATCATATGCCACATAATCCAGTTGACCCTTATACTTACGTGAATGAAACCCCTTCCTTTTATCAAGAACCTCCATACTATGAGTCTCAAAGTGATTACCCTTCCACCTATTATCACGATGAATCCCAATGGAATCAGTCATACCAACCCACTCCTGTTAATTACCAAAGCCAATACATTCAGCCTTCATATGAAACCCCTCAGGTATCCCAATATGAGAACACATCTAGTTTAGAGGAGTTGCTGCTAAAATTCATGGCCACACAAGAGGAAAGAAATCTTGAATTTGATATTTGGGAAAGATCTATGATCAATAGATTGGAAGAATTGTCTGGTCATATTCAACTTAATGATGAAGTAGAGGATGCAGGATGTGAAAAGTATGAGAGTAGTGGAGCTGAGGAGTTAGGAGAGTTGCATTCATAGGAAGCACAAAATATTCACGCTTTCAGTAGTGACGAGTGATTCAGATGAAGATATGGAGTGTGTTTATGATGAGACTCATCTCTACCCGACAGCCCATAAGAAACCACATTATAACCTAAAACTCTCATACTCTTCAGACGCTTGTATTCCCATGAGTGACCCTGTTATCAAGATTAAAACGGATGAGATGCCAAAGACGACCATGGATGAGGAGCATTGTTCAAGCCCACAAAGTACAGCTCAATTCCCACTTTTGGCATTGATGAGTCCCATAGACATTTTAAAGTCTGAGTTCGGCATAGTGGCTATGGATTTGGCTTTGAAGTCCCCAATGATTGTGCTCAAAGAGTAATTCAATCCAGAACATGACTTAAAGGAGTTGGTGCGATTATTGGTAGGTGAAGTTGATATGGGTGAGGTTGATTCACAACTAGCAGAGGACGTGGAGCCAATCATCAAAAATTCATTTATCTCGGATATTCAGGTCCATAAGCACACACAAGCCTCCCCAACACGAGCAAAAGCACGGAGACTCAATGAAAGAGCAGTGTATCGGAAAAAGAATCCAAAAGATCCGATGAAAGAATGGGTAACGGTAAAGAGTAGGAAAATACCTTCAATATACAATTGTTTCAAGCACAATGCGAAGCGTACAAGTAAGGTTGCTAATATGTTTGTTGTGCTAAATAATCAAGGTACGTTCCCCATTTCCCAGAGTTATTTGAAAAGAATGAGGATAGCGCATTCGAGGCGAGCTAATGACTCCCCAAAAACAAGCGCTTTCGGGAGGCAACCCGTAAACTCTTTCTTTTCTATGTTCATATTTCATTCTATGTTTAGTTTTTTTACTTGCTTGATGTGATGAGTTGTTAATTTAGTCGTAATTTTAATTTTGATAGTTGCATGCTTGAATAAGTAGCTCGTGCATTGAGTATGTATCTTAGGATTGCATGATTGATGTTAGTGGCCTTGAATTAAAAGCATATTTGCTTGTTTTAATTTCTAGTTCCTCTTGTTTGACTTTTTCAGTCAAAGTGAATCTACTTTATTTTTAGAATTCTTTGTTAATTTTTCTTCATATTTAGTGTGAATAATGCTCCTTAATATCTTTCTTTTACAGTTTTTCTTAGCATAGATTAATAAATATTTGGCTCTAGTTTGAATTTCTATCCAGATTTTGATTTTAGCTTACTTATTGCATTGCATTTTAGTTCCATAGTTTGCATACTAGCATAAATGCTTTTTACATCCTTATGCATGACATTGAAATGTGTGTTATGATGTTTAAGTTTCCATCCATAACATGATTAATTTAGGAACTTTCCTTCATGTTTGCATCTTTAGTTTTGAATAAGTGTTAGTAAAATTCATGTGGTTTTGATCCTTAAATGGTATATGTGTGTTGTGTTGAGCGTAATCGATTGGTGTGTGCATTTATGTTGGTCTTCGAGTCGTTTACGTGGGATAAAAGTTGCGGCATTTGGCTAACCTGAGCTGAAACTAAAGTCCAAGTCTACTCTTATTTAGTTCTGAATACTGCTGCCTCGAGATCATGACTTTTGTCGTGGTCACAACTTTGTTGTTGCTCAACTCGTGGTCACGACTTTTGTCGTGATCATGACTTTTAAAAAAAAAAATTGTTGCTCAAGTCGTGGTCATGACTTTTGTCGTGATCACGACTTTTTAAAAAAAGTATTTTCTTATCTTTTGGTTATGTACTTTCATATTTACGCTTCATCACTTTATTTTTTCTATTTTGGTATAGTACATATTATTTATTTTATCGTTTATTGCTGCTTACATCCTGATCTGATTGTGTTGTGATTGATTGGTTTCGTAAGGTCGGACCATGGTAGAGATGTTCGTTGGCAGTCAGTTCAGCTTCATCATCCAGATCCAGCTGGAAACGTTCATCTATTCAGGGGAGTTTTTCTATTCTTGTTTACTGCTCATTTCCATACTTGTGCATACTGTTTTAAACAGTGAGGACATTGTCTATCTTAAGTGTGGGGTGGGTTGATAAAATTGGCATTTTGAGCTGTTTGTGCGAAGTTAGCCTGCTTTAGTGCATTTTATGGATGTGTATCCTAATTTTTTTCAAATTTCTCTCGTTTTTAAACGCGTTAGACTCTTTAGTAATATTGTTCTGTTTAGATCATGCGAGACTAACATTGTGAGTTTGATGCTATTTGGACAATGAGAGACGCTTTGATTGCATGTTGTGAATTTTTGAACCGAAATAGCATTATATTAGCACACATATTACCCTAATCATTCATTGTGTAAGAACTTGAGCCGTATAACATCATTATTATGCTCATTATTGTTTGATGTGTGTTTATGCCTGTGTTAACTAATAGAAGTAGAACTTGGATTTAAATACATGTCAAAATCACAATTTTTGAAAATTTGGCACACACATAGAGGCATCTTTAGGATATACCATTTTTAGCTTTCTTTTGTTCATCTTTCACCCTTTATTCTCCCCTAGTAGCCTATTTGAGTCTTTTTCATTTTATTTTGGTGACAGTCACTTCTGAGCCATTTAAAGCCTTTTTTGTTTCTTTTACCTTTATTCAGGATCTGATTTGAAGTGCAATGGTTAGTTTATCTATTTTTATTGTTCTTTTAGCTGTTTTTCTTTCTATTGAGCCTTGATGCATATATCCTATGGGTTTGATTTTATGTTAGCTTTGTGGGGCCCCCTGATACCTTTTCATTCAGCTTTTGTTTCTCTTGGTCGATGCGCGCTGATTCTAGTTTAGTAAAAGCTGTGTTTTTTGAGTATCGTTCATGATAGCTAATATGATCAACGGATCCAAAGATATTTTATTGAGAAAAAGAAAGAAAAGAAATGTATATAAAAAAAGAAGAAAAAATTATATAGAAAAAGAGAAAAAAAGAAAAGAAAAAGAAATAATAAATTCCTCAGCTTTACATTGGTTCTTAGCAGTTGTATAGCTGAGGGATGCTTCAGCTTTGTATATAGTTAGATGTTAGTTTTATTTTTGTTGTTCATGGTTCTTTTTGTACATAGTTTTGTTATTTCTAATTGTCTTCGGCTGCCTTCTCTTCTGTCATATCGGTTCCGTTTCTTTTGTTTTCTCTCACTTTTTCCCATATTATCCACACCCTTAGTCTTAGCCTCCTTGCATCCCATAAGTCCTTTATGTTCTGAGCTTTCATTACAAGTGATGGAGATGTGATTTATTTTCAAGTCTATGCTGATATTGTTGACATGTTTGGCACCGAGTGGATTTTTCGTGCATATATACACATTAGCCAATACACGTATGAGTGTTGAGTGAAATCTTTGTGAGGTGTTAGTTCATGCCGCTAGGTTCGAAAGTATCTAACATGCGATTTTATAGTTTTTGCATCTTTTGGTTTAGATAGCTCTTTCTTGCGATTGTTAGTCTCAAATGCAATTTTTTACGGATCTTTATTGCTTTAGGGTCTATATGCGCGATATGATTGAGAGAGTAATTATGAGATGACATTTGTGAATCCTACTTATCAATCAACAATTAATCAATACAATAAACAACTAGATCAAGAACAACTAACCGAATGATTTTATTAATCACTAAATGAATTACAGAGATGAAAGTTGAACTCGTACTGTAGCCCTAGAAAAGTTCTCTGAAATTCCGTGCAAGGATATTCTAATTGTCAGATCTGTCAAAATTACAAAGTCAAACATCCTATTTATAATATTAACAACTTTGCACTAATTACATTTTAAACCCTAGACTTTGAATTTTCATCAACAAAAACAAGTTCAAACAGATTTAGGTTAGGATATTTTTTAGCAGGTTTGCTTGAGGACAAGCATGCTCAAGTGTGGGATTATTTGATATGATGTCATTTGTATATATTTTTCGTATCATTTTGTCTAACATTTTGGCGGTTTTAGCCTCGTTATACGTGGAAATGGTATTAATTTGCTTCATATTTGTATTTCGTAGGTTTGAACCCGCCATGTTGCCAAATAGATGAAAAATGAAGCGAAAACGTTGAATTCACGGATTTAGCCGTCCTCCTTTGAAGCTGGAATGAGTTTGCCATAGCCAGTCACGTCGTGACCACGACTTTTGTCATCACCACGAATCAGGCTCGTGACCACGACTTTTGTCGTGATCACGACACGTCTGATTAAAAAGAGAGCAGCGACCAAGTTAGAGGGTTAACTTCGTTTTTATCTTATTGTAGCCGTCTTTTTCACACACTTTAAAGTGCGATTACTAGGTGTAAGTTGGGTTTTCGATTTTGCATCATAGTTAGGGTTAGATTAGCAAGAGCATTCGGTTATTGGAGTAGATTAAAGCATTCGGTTGCGGTTTATTTCGAGTTTTTCATCCGATTTTGGTACACTCTTTCCGATTTACTTTCTGTAATGATGATGTTTAGCATTGATTTCGTTTATTTTACTGTTTTTATTATGATTGGTGAGTAGTATAGTTAACCACTTGCTTGGTTAGTGAGTAGTATAGTTAAACCCTTGCTTGAAGTAAAACATTTGCACAATAAAATAATCCAATTTAGAATGATATATGTATTTGTGTGAATATGTACAAATTGTATAAACTTGCATTAAAAGGCAATTATTTCATGATATTCCTTTGGCTAAATTACTTCTCAAATTGTATCAGAACAATTTAATTTTTTACAGGATCCTAAGTGTCTGTTTAGTTGCCCTGTTTTGGTGAAACCTTTCATCTAAAACAAGGGTTTTCGGAAAACGCTTAGAAATCCATTTTTTATATTTTTAGTTTTCAGAATTACAAGTAAACTTGAAATCTTCTCTCCGTTTTTAGAATTACAATAATAACAAAAACAATAATAATATAAAAATTAAAAGTTTATTATATAATTTTAGGAATGGTTCTTGAAAAGACAAGAAAAAAACCCTTTGAGTTAACCCCTTATTTAACGGAAGTTATATTGAGAGACCAAATGCTATAGATATTCGATTTTATAAACCAACTATGTACTTAGTTTGCTTGAGGATTCAAGTCCATAACTAATAAACCACGAGGACCATTTACGTAACTTACTCTAATCATTAAGTAACGGTAATATGGTCGTTTTAAATGGCAAAAAGATGAAACCCGTAACAAAACATCAACCACAAGGACTTTCAGTGTAATTTTTAAAGTTAAAATATCAAATCCATAATTTCTAGTAAACCACATGGACAAAGTTTTAAATTTACCCTATACATACAATCATGTGCATGACAGTACCCTAATTAATCAAGAATACTGAACGCATCCTATTATTGTGAATGATCAGTCACATAATTATTATACATAAGTATGCATGAACCAAGATTATAAGATCGTGGTGAAAGTAAGTTCTGAAGTCCTCATTTGGGGCAAAGATGTAGCTTAGGAGTAGGAATAGGTTAGTTTGCCGTCCATAAAAAAAGACTTTTTATCAAAAGTATCATACATTTATATATTAATATTAGAAAATTAAATCTTGTAAATGGTTGAAAAAAATCAAGTGAATGATCATTAAATTGAATGATCATTCCTATAAATATACATTGATCATTTTAAAAATTTTTAAGGATGCAAACATGGTGAATATATCTGAAATTCACATATCATGTGTGTAATTTTAAATTAAACATCATTATGAGAAAAAAAAAATGTTTAAATTTTTTTAAGGTGGTACCTTCGGATGCACTCGATTTTAAGCGGTACTTTTTTTAAACTAAGTCTATAAGTAAGTGTGTGTGTGTGTGTATGCGTGTGTGTCTTTATGTGTGTGTGTGTGTGAGATCATTTCATAACTTTAATTTGGTGAAAACTGTAGAATCAATATAAATCTTATGATTATAATAATATTAATGATAGGATGGTAAATATACAATTAATTTAATTTTAATTTCTAGCCAACCAAGTTTGATCACTACTTTGACTATGGTTTTAATAATTTTTTTTAATAATAATCATATATGCAGTGTTGAATATACGGTTTATAGAATTACTTTGACATTCAATGTTTCACTATATTGAATTTACACCTAGGTAACTTTTTTTTTTTCACAAAAATATAACGTGTAATCCAACCAATTTTTATAAATATAAATATTAAATATTAATATCAAATCTCGAATGATAAATTGCAATAGTAATCATGTTATTTAAATATTTTATGTTAAATATATATGCATTGTTATATATATATATATATATAGGGTCAGGTTCTATGGGGCACCATATGCATCGGGAACCAAAAAAAGAACCAACCACAGCCTTTAGATTAAATGATCATTGATGCATCAAGCGATGCATGTATTTAGTATGCATAGGGACATTTTGGGAAAAATAAATATAGCTAGTCAAATAAAATTTAATTTTATATTAATTAAATATTTAATAAATACCTAAACAATAAATGCTAATTAATATTAATTGATACACTTCTAAAATTACAAAATATAAACAAATTCAAAAAAAAGATTTGATGTCGATGCATCTAATATTTATCCTTCAATTCGTGATGCATTTCGGTTTCTTCATCCTTATTTTCGGTCATATTCAACATTTTCTTCGTCCCACCATCATGCATCATCAAACTGGTGATGCATTTTCATCGGATTTATCTTCAAAACACAATGCATCTTCATTTGATTCATCAAAAATCACGATGCATCTTCATTTGATTCATAAAAAACACGATGCATCTTCATCGTATTACATCTCGGCCATAAAAAACACGATCCATCTTCATTCGTGATGCATCTCGGATTCAACCAAGATGATGCATCTTCATCGGATTAATAAAAAATATGATGTATCAGATTCGTCTTCCATAAACATCGGATAAACACGATTAATCTTTCAAAAATTTCCATAAAGAAAATGCATAAAAAAACAACTTTACCTTTAAACGATATCATTCCATCATCATCATTGCGCATCATCTTCATTAAAATGGCACCATGAATCGACTGTTATGCATGGGACGGTGGCCGCCGACTTTAAAGAGAGGGATGCCAATGGGGTGGTGGCCGCCGACTTTAGAGAAAGGAGGAAAGAGATAAGGGTAATCATCATCTTCATTAAAATGCACCGTGAACCGGCTGCTATGCATGCGGTGGTGGTCGCCAACTTTAGATAGAGGGGTGGCAATGGGTGGCGGCCGCTGGGAGAGGGGGTGGTGGCCGGCCGCCGGATTTAGAGAGAGGGGGAGAGAGATAAGGGTGAGGGAGAGAATGTGGGAGGAATAAATGGAATGTTTGTTATTTTGTTAATTTAATGATTTAATTACCTAAATTAATTCCTTTTATTTTAAATGTTTCTAAAATATATTTTAATTATAATTAAATATAAATTACAAGTTTAACATTCCTAAAACGCCCTTAATGCATTTTTGGTTCCCATTTGGTTCTCGATGCATATGGTGCCCCATAGAACCTCAATCTATATATATATATATATATATATATATATATATATATATATATATATATATATATATATAATTCAATAACAATCACATATAACATGCAATGTTGTACATATGATTATGAAAAAAGCAACATGTGTTCATGTTTTTTTTCATTTTAATCCATCGATGTTTTCTTTTTTTCATAAAAGCCCTCAAGTAATTTTTTTTCATTTTGGTTTAGTGAAGTTTGGACATTAGCATCCGGTTATAACTAGTAAACCGAGTTTTTAAAAACTGAAAAATCGGGTTCTAATGTCCAAATTTCCCTAAACCAAAAAGAAAAAAAATTAACTAAAGGACTTTAATGAAAAAAAATAACATTTTTATGTCATATTTTGTACATATTTTTCCATCATATTTTGCCTCGGATTTGGGTTATTTTTGCCTCGAATTGTTTAAATACGGTCCTGATTTGTTTACTTTTATATTTTGCAGTTCGATGGTTGCCTGGTTTTGAAAAGAACAGATTCTGGAGCTTAAGTGTCGAATTTACGGGCTGAGCTTGTCTCCCTTGGATTACTGTTGACTTTGACCAACTGCCCTGATCGCGGTCGCGACCAGCTCATTCCGCCCACGCTGACCAGCGATCCTTGGATCGTGCCCATGCTCTTTATCGCGATCGCGATGGGCCTAGCGCGACGGCGAAATCAAGAAAATATAAAAGTCAGCAGTCATTTCGTTTTTTTATGCTATTTTTCATACAAACTTTTACACATAGTTTAGAGTGCGATTGCTAGGTGTTAGTTAGTTTTCGATTTTCAGCTTAGTTTTGAGTAGATTAATCAAGCATTCGGCTAGAAGGTTGGATTCAAGTATTTCGGTTGCGAGATTGTCTCGTTTTTCTTACGATTTTTGGTACACTCTTTCCGATTTACTTTCTGTATGTTTAGCATAGATCTCGTTTATTTTATTGTTTTTAACATGGTTAGTGAGTAGTTTAGCTAAACACTTGCTTGGTTACGTTTTTACATGGATTAGTGGAGTATTTGATGGTTTTGGTTGAAAAGTGTTTGATTCATTGATGTATTTTTGATTCATACGATTAATATGTGTTAAATCAGTATTATAGTTGATTTTCTAGCATTATTGTGATAATGATTATTGATTATAAATTCTGATTTTTATAAACTTAACCAAATTTAAGTGATTTATTAATTGGTTGTTATTTCTAGCATTATTGTGATAATGAGATAGTGACTAGTTAATATATTGTGAAATCATTGTATGCAAATGAATTCTTAGCAATATTGTGATTATAGGATTACTTTAATCTTTGATTTCCTTAGACTTGGTTAATGTTTATGCGGCTAAATTTAATATTTAGAGTTATTTCCAAGCGATTGACGTGTAGACTGTTTTAATCTTTAAAAGCTAGATTTAGTTGGCTTAATTAATCGTAAAAGACATTTATTGTTGATTATTAGAAATTGGAGAATACTGGAGAACTCCATAGTTGATAGATAGTAAAGTTTTAAATATTTGGGTTATAATCATCCTCTGCCCTTATAAATGGCTAGATTGGTGATATCCTAGTATCGGTACCTCGATCCTTTTTGTCGTTCCCTGAGTTCGATAATCCCCGAGGTCAACTTCTAGCTATACTATCTACGACTGGTACACTGCCAGTGGTATTTGATATAACTTAAGCTTTCTTCTTTCTTTTGATTTTAATAGCCAAATCCGCGTAAGACCAAATGGCGCCGTTGCCGGGGAACGGCTAGAGATATTGGGAAAAAGGTTTTAGCTGGTAGATTAGTCGATCCTTCTTTTGGGATTTTATCCCTTGGAAGTTCTTTTCTTGTTTTCCCATCCTATATCTTATTTTATCCACCCTCTCAGTGTTTGTGTATGGTTTATGACTCGGAATTCCAATCCGCATGTTGTAAGCCCATACAACGAACCTGAAAGAACCTTTCACAACCGTCTTCGCCATCCTTCTCATCCTATTATTGAGATTTTATCTAGCTCATCTGAATCTACTGACCGACCTGTCCCTCCGCTGGCTGATAGAGGTCATATTGATTTAGTTGTTGAGTTACCTCCAATTTCTCCTTCTTCGCCTTCTTCTCCTTCATCTGATTCTTCTTCTTCATCATCTTCATCTGATAATTCTTCGGAGTCAAACATGGGCGACCGTCGCACCATGCTTGAGCTAAACCGACCGGTCACCGACGACTCGGAATGTGCCATTGTCATTCCCGGGTTTGATGCAGTCAATTTTGAACTAAACTCCAGTCTCATCACTTTAGTTCAAAATAATGCTCAATACTGTGGGATAGCATCTGAGGATCCTTATGCACACCAGAAGAAATTTAGGAAAGCGTGCGATTCGTATAAGGCGAATCAAGTCCCAAAAGAGATCACTTGATTAATGTTATTCCCATACTCGCTCAGTGGACGTGCTCTCACATGGTATGATGCCCTTCCGTCCATTCAATTCATACCTGGGATCAAATGGAGACACAGTTCCTATCGAAGTTTTATCCGCCCTCACGTACCACTCAGCTTATGAGTGAGATTTTGGGATTCAGGCAGAAGCCTGAAGAGTCCTTACGTGATGCGTGGGAGCGGTACAAAGAATCCATAATGAAGTGTCCAAATCATAATCTGATGCTCAATCATCGAGTCAAAATCTTCTATGAGGGTGTGCACCCGATGTATCATTCTTTGATTGATTCCGCTTGTAGTGGATCTGTCTACAGAAAGACACCTGAGGAGGCGGTTGAGATCTTAGATGACTTGGTGATGAGCCAACATCAAACACCAAGCGAGTACTTTGGATGGGGAGCTTCAGATTCCAAGCAAGCCGCTGCCATAGCTGCACTCACAACAAAGATAGAGCAGCTCACACAAAATAGCCAACCACAAGCCATACCAGCTCCCTTTCAAGCTGTGTATCCATCATGTGATGCTTGTGGTGGCCCACATTCGAGCTATAAGTGTCAGGCGGCTTACTCTTACCCCGATCAGGAGGAGGTTTATTATTTATCTGGCGATTCTGGAGGTGGTATGTATAAGTATGCTCACCCGAACCCGAATTATCCGAATTATTCCCAGAATCAGCCACCTCTTGGTTTCATGAATCCGAGACCGCATATGCTTCAGAGACCCCAGTTTGCCTCTCACCAGGGGTATAACCAGAGACGATCTTCTTCTTCCTCCTATGGGCATTTTCAGCAGCACACTCGTCCACAACAGTTTTATGCCACTCTGGTAGCCCTTATCAGAATCATCCACGTCCTCAGGCTACACAAGCCACAAGAGAGGTCGAATTTAGAGGATATGATGATGAAGTTCATGGCTAACCAGAGACTATCACGAGGAACCAACAGGCTGCTATAAAGAATTTAGAAGTCCAAATTGGACAGACAGGCTGGTGGTCTCCCGAGTGAAACTGTGCCGAATCCGAAGGCTGAAGCGAAGATGATTATCACACGTAGTGGTAAGGAAACAGTAGGTCCATCACTTCCTCCTCATTCTGCCTTCCCCTTCTTGATTCTGTTGTTCATGAGGATGATCTGGAGACTATCACGAACCAGGTGCACATTCCTAGTACACCAAGTACCGCACACGTCCCACCTCTGGGGATGCCTACAGTTAGTCCTTACAAGCCTCCTATTCCGTATCCGAGCAGATTGCAAAAGGAAATCAAGGATAAGCAATACGGCAAGTTCCTTGGATTGTTCAACCAGTTACATATCAATATTCCTTTCATCGATGTGATTGCTCAGATGCCGAACTACGCGGAGTTTTTAAAGGATCTGCTCTCAAAGCGTAAGAAGCTTGATGATTTGGACACAGTAGAGATGAACGTCGAGTGTTCAGCTGTGCTCCAAAACAAACTTCCAATCAAGCAAGATGATCCTGGTAGTTTTACCATATCATGTGATATTGGTAACCTTCATGTAGCGAATGCCCTCACTGATCTAGGAGCTAGCATCTATCTTATGCCCACATCTCTATATGCTAGACTCGGTCTCGGAGAGCCAAAGCCCACTCGTATGAGTATTCAATTGGCAAACCGATCAGTGAAGTTTCCTAGGGGTAACTAGTTTGTATCTATGTAAAATATTGTTATTGACGTACTAGTAAATTGTTATCGTTGTATTCATATAGAATACATGATATTTTACATAGATTATATGATAATCTACATTGAATATGTTCACCGGTTAATTTGTTAAAACTGTGTTTTTAATGTATTTTACATAGAATACGCGATACTCTACATAGATTATGAATAGTAATTTGTTAAAACTATGTTCTTACATATCATCGTATGTAACATTGTACATAGATTATGAATAGTAATGTTAATCTACATAGATTATGAATAGTAATTTGTTAAAACTTTGTTTTCACATATCATTCTATGTAACATTTTACATAGATCATGAATAGTAATGCTAATCTACATAGATTATGAATAGTAATTTGTTAAAAATGTTTCTTACATATCATTTTATGTAACATTCTACATAGATTATGAACATTAATATTAATCTACATAAAAAGGTATAGAAATGTATAAAAATATATGAAATGTATAACAAACATTACATTCTACATAGATTATGAATAGTACATTAGTAATGCTGATCTACATAAAAAGATATATAATTATATAACATTCTATATAGATACATAATAATTCCATATAGAATACGTTATTTTTTTAGCAGTTAAATAATTTTATATATATATATATATAAATATATATATATATATATATATATATATATATATATATATATATATATATATATATATATATATATATATAATGGAATAGATTGATTTATTGTGCATATAATTATGAAGCATTTGATTCATGTGACCATACATGTAATTGATTTATATAATCAATGACATAGTTAAGTATAATTAATTATAATCAATGACATAGTAAACTATAATTAAATATAATCAATGACTTGTATTGTGTCATTAATTGTTATTTACGAGCATATATGTGTTAATTCCACTATATATTGTGAAGCGTATTCTCTTATATGAAGGCAAACTTTCAACTTCAACATTGGTAGTATTATAAATTAATTAAGCTTCTGTCTAGCTTTCGAACTCGCCCATGGAAAAATTTGTAGCATTTAAGTTTGTTATGTTGATTACATTGCTAATCGTAATCGGTGTGTCGATCATTTCCATTCTTTTAATTTTATTCTAGCTTCCTTATACACACACGCACACACACACACATACCTGTTTACGCAGCGCAGCAGAATGTACCACTATTAAAAATATTTTTTTTGAAATTTTTTTCGTAAACATATCTTAATTTACATTACACAGATAATATATAAATTTCACGCACTTTCACAAATTCTAAGTGCATGAAATCATTTATCACATAAATGTATGTTCACACATATGCAAATTTATGTAAGTGTACACTCGGGTACACACACATAAGTTAAGTTAAATAAAAACATCGAATTCCATGACGATTTTGCCATTCTCTCAGTTTCTAAATTTACTTTTTTGATAAAAGATTGTTGGATTACGTTAAAAGTTAGGTAAAATTGTTGAATTGGAGTTTTCTTGCATCAATGAAATGTATATTTTTTATCTGATTGCAGGTGTTAAAGGATCAAATAAATTGCGTTCCAAGATCTTGTCGTAATCCACCACAATTTCCAAGCGCATGTGATGTTGAATGTGATTCAGCTGATCAATGTAGTAACTATGATTGCGGTGGGAATCTTTCTTACCGAGATTGTGGCGCACACTATTGTTGTTGTAAGCCGTAGTACGTGTGGGTAGGGTAAGGTTATAAAACGATTAAGGATAATGAATGGCTAGCGAATATATTAAGAGTAATTCAAATAAATAAATGTAAAAACAAGGTGTATTCGATCCAACAGTTCAAGGACCATGAGTTTTTTTTCATCATTCTTTTTCTCTGTCTCTATCTCTCTCCTTCTTCGTCTCTTTCTTCTGTACGTATTTTTTTTTCTTCAAGTTTTGTTCATATAAAATTGAAGTGTTGAAATCCAACGCAAATTTACGAAGGTTTTGTTCTAAAAAAGGCAGGTATGATTTTGAATTATTTACACACATCGATTTCAATTCCTTCATTTTCTCCATATTTATGTTCGTTTTTTGAAGTTATAAAAGTATGGCATTGAAAGTACGAAGGTTCATCTTCTTCATCTCCATATTTGTTTTTTGAAGGTCTCCATCATAAAGCATCTTCGTTTTTTGAAGGTCTTCACCACCTATATCGATTTCTGGATATTTTTAATGTTCTTTGATGATTTTTTTTAATTTCAAAGCACTCATGAATATTTATATTTCAAATCTGAATTTTTTAAAACACCAGATGTTCACTTCTTTATGTATATTACATGGGTAATCGATATATATTATACATATAATAGAGCGCCTAAATTGCTAGTGGCAATTAATTTGGATTGGTAGAGCTCCTAAATTTTAATCGTTGTGTCTTTATAAGTTATTTACTATATATTTCCTCTGAAGATAGTAGATATAAATTTGAAATGAGATTCGAAATGGATCTGAATAATATTACAAGAACTTATAATGAAGAGCTAGTGAAATTTTTCAAAGATAAATGGTAATGAAATTAAGTTAGTTAACTAGAGAACACTCACAATAAGATCTTGTCTAGATGATACTCCATTACATTTGATAAAAGAACAATAGCATTGTATTGGTGGAAAATCATGTTGTGTTTATTGAGATAAATGAGATCATCATGATATCTTTGATGTTGTTCTATTTTGCTAAAAATCCAAGAATAAATTTGAAATTATTCTAAAATTCTTCCATAACTAATTGTTGTAGTGAAATCTACAACGAGACTTAAAAGGCTACTGTTGTTTTTGGCTGATATTCATGGGCGATGAATATGACACGGGTTGAACCAAATTCACACACATACACACACACAAATATATATATATATATATATATATATATATATATATATATATAACCAGATTTATCAACGTACCCATGAGATTCCAACACTATATATTTTTTTGCATAGACATGTACAAGACAACATTTTAAGACTTTTTATCGAAAGTAGCAACTTAATAAATCGTGTTAATGATCACGAGAATAGTGTGAATGATCATTCACTTGGATGACGACTCACATAAATGTGCATGAAAATTAACATAATTATTAACGACACAGAAAATGCGAATGTATATGCTACTGCTACTGCTGCTGCTGCTGCTGCTACTAATTATTATTATTATTAATTATTATTATTATTATTAATTATTAATTTAACTTTTTACGAATTAATTTTTTTGTTTATTAAGTTTCCTATATTTTGATATTTTTTTTAATTTAAATTACAAACTTATATATTTCTTTTATTATAAACAGTTGTATCAAATTAGAATCCATTTCCTTTTTCAGTTTTTTCGAATGAAAAATACAAACATTTTATATTATGGTTTTCCAAACCAAAATAATTTTGAACCTTAAGCTTTTATTTGTTTTTTCAAACGAAAAAAAGTTACTAACCATACATGTTTTAAGTTTTTTCATTTTAAAACATAAAAAGCTACAAAGACCAATCCGTTTTTTATTTTTTTCTGCATAAAAATAATTCAACTCATTCCGATCTTTTGTTTTGGAAAATGAAAATAAATACAAACAATTCTGTTAGTAGCTTTTGCAAGCAAAAAAACTTTGAATAATTCTGATTTTCAGCTTTTCCAAATAAAAACAAATCATTTTATTTTTCTAGTTTTTCGAACCAAGCCGTTACCTTTTATTTTTTTCTCCGAATGAAAATGTACGAACCATTACGTTTTAAAGTTTTTAAAAAAATTATATAGCGTGTAGCCTTTTTGTTCGGAAAAACTAAAAAATATGGAATGGTTTGTTGTTTTTTACGATTGGAAAAAGTTAAAAACGTAATGATTAGAATAAAATAAAAATTGAACAAAAAAATAGAGCCATTTTGATTTTTTTAGCTTTTTCCAAATGTACAAAATACGATTTTCTAAAAATGAAATAGTTTATTTTTTTTTGTTTGATTTTAATGTTATTCTAATATTACGTTTTTAACTTTTCCAATCGTAAAAAACTACAAAGCATTCCATTTTTTTTAGTTTTTCCGAACAAAATGACTACGCACTATTTCATTTTTTGAAAAACTTTAAAACGTAATGGTTCGTAGTTTTTCGTTCGGAGAAAAAAGAAAGGTAATGGTTTGGTTTGAAAAACTAGGAAAAAACTAAAAATCAATAGTTATTCGTAGTTCGTTTGCAAAAACTAATAACGAAATTGTTTGTATTTATTTTTGTTTTCCAAAAGAAAAAATCGGTTTCTAAAATTTACTCTAAATATTTACTTGTAGTTATGGTTTTCTATATGTTTAATGTATATATATCTAGAATGTTTGGTTTAAAACTAGTAATCGTTATTTCAATTCAAAATTTTTGCTAATTTTTTTTAATTCATTAAAATTATCAAATGACTATTGGTTTATTTTCAACACTTTATCATCTGAAAAATATTCACATAAATGTTTTAAAAAACATTCGTATATGAATACACACAAAAAAAATTCGTATATGTATTCACTCAAAACTATTCATATATGTATATTTTAATTTTTTTAATAATATTGAACTCATAAACACATTTATATATGCATTATTTTTTGACAAATGAACACTTTTATAGTAAATATTCACATATCCACAGTTGTTTTATATAAATAACATTAGACTAATTTTTGTAATAGCCAATAAAACCTAAATCTACTAGTAATATTCATATATAATAAATTACTTTTTTAGTTTTTCAATTTTTTGAACTTCTTAAATGATTCTGTCGATATATATATTCTCTCTCTCTCTCTATATATATATATATATATATATATATATATATATATATATATATATATATATATATATATATATATATATATATATATATATATATATATATATAAAAGATGTTCTTTTAAGAACTTTAAAGATGGTGAGGACCTAGGAACCTTTTAAAGCCCTTGGATCAAAAGGGTATTTTTGGAATAAAAAATATTATCTTTCTCTCTCCACCTTTTTTATTATATGCATCTCTTTTTCACTTTCTCTCTCTTACTTTTTTTTTCATTTTCATTTTCTCTTTCTTTTATTAGAATTGATTTTAATATTAAAAAAACGTTTTCTATAGAAAAAAATAATTGCTAAAAAATTAATGTATTCTATATAGAAATATTATATGTCTATATAGAATGATATATAATTCTATATCTTTTTATGTAGATTAACATTACTATTCATAATCTATGTAGAATGTTATGCTTCTTATATATTTCATATATTTTTATGTTTATTATACAAATCTATATCTTTTTTGTAGATTACCATTACTATTCATTGTGTTTTTAATATATTTTATATCAGTTGCATACCAAGTGTTCGATGAAATGTCTAAATTAAATCTTATTTTTTTTGTTTCAATGTGTTTTTGGTATATTTTATCATTTAATCTACGTAGAATATATGATACTTGATATTCTACACGACATTCTACACAGATTGCATGACACTCTACGTAGATTGCATGTAGGGGTGAGCTCGGTACCGGACCGAACCGAACCGGTACCGATCCCGAAAATACCGAAACCGAATTATTAGTTTTGAAAGAACCGAATACCGAACCGTATAAATTTATATGGTGCCGGTTCGGTCCCGAATACCGAATATTAGCTAACTTAAAAACCGAATACCGAATTTTAGCTAATTTAAAAACCGAATACCGAACCGAATATATTAATTCGGTACCGGTCGGTACCGGTACCGGTACCGGTTCGGTACCGGTTCGGGTTCGGGAAATGGTACCCGTTGCTCACCCCTAATTGCATGTCATTCTACGTAGATTGAATGTCATTGTACGTAGATTGCATGATATTCTACGTAGATTGTACATAGAATATGTTCGTCGATACTCTACGTAGATTACATGTCATTCTACGTAGATTGCATGTCATTCTACGTAGATTGAATGTCATTCTACGTAGATTGCGTGTCATTCTACGTAGATTGGATGTCATTCTACGTAGATTGCATGTTATTCTACGTAGATTAACAGTTTTATTCTATGTATTTTTGGTATATTTTATATCAGTTGCATGATAAAATGTCTAAATGAAATTTTCTTTTTTTTGTTTCAATGTGTTTATGATATATTTTATCATGTAATCTATGTAGAATATATATGATATTTGACATTTTACACGACATTCTACATAGATTGCATGACATTCTACGTAGATTGCATGTCATTCTACGTAGATTGAATCTCATTCTACGTAGATTGAATGTCAATCTACGTAGATTGCATGTCATTCTACGTAGATTGCATGACGTTCTACATAGATTGTATGTCAATCTACGTATATTGCACATAAAATATGTTCGTCGATACTCTACATAGAATATGACAGATTCATTTTCAATGTTTTATAATGAAGATTATTTGTAAAATATTATATATATATATATATATATATATATATATATATATATATATATATATATATATATATATATATATATATATATATATATATATGAATGTAATAGTTATTAGATGTTTTACATGGTAATCTACGTAGATTACATGATAATCTACATAGAATATATGATACAAGACTACTTGTAAAAAATCACACATAATCTATGTAGAATGTTATGTTTCTTATATATTTCATATATTTTTTTGTTTTTTATACATTTCTATATCTTTTTATGTAAATTTACATTAACATTCAATGTGTTTTTGGTATATTTTATCATGTAATCTATGTAAAATATATGATACTTGACATTCTACATTACATTCTACGTAGATTGCATGTCATTCTACGTAGATTGAATGTCATTCTACGTAGATTGAATGTCATTCTACGTAGATCGCATGACATTCTACGTAGATTGTACATAGAATATGTTCGTCGATACTCTACGTAGATTGCATGCCATTCTACGTAGATTTCATGTCATTCTACGTATATTGAATGTCATTCTACGTACGTAGATTGAATGTCATTCTATGTAGATTGTGTGACATTCTATGTAGAGTATCGACGAACATATTCTATGTACAATCTACGTAGATTGGACAGATTCATTTTGCATATTTTATAATTAAAATTATTTATAAGATATTAGATTTTTAATGAATGTAATAGTTATTAGATGTTTTGCATGATAATCTATGTTGATTACATGACAATCTACGTAGAATACATAATAATCTACATAGAATATAATACAATACTACTTGTAAAAAATCACACATAATCTATGTAAAATGTTATGTTTCTTATATATTTAATATATTTTTATGTTTCTTATACAATTCTATATCTTTTTATGTAGATTAACATTACTATTCAATGTGTTTTTGGTATATTATATCATGTAATAATCTACGTAGAATATATGATAATGACATTTTACACGACATTCTACGTAAATTGCATGTCATTCTACGTAGATTGCATGTCATTCTACGTATATTGCATGTCATTCTACGTAGATTGCATGTTATTCTACGTAAATTGCATGTCATTCTACGTAGATTGAATGTCATTCTACGTAGAACGCATGACATTCTACGTAGATTGTACATATAATATGTTCGTCGATACTCTACATAGAATATGACATATTCATATTTCATGTTTTATAATGAATATTATTTGTAAGATATTACATTTATAATAATTGTAATAGTTATTGGATGTTTTCCATGATAAAATTAACGTAGATTAAATGATAATCTAAATAAAATATAATACAAGTTTACTTGTAAAAAATCACACATAATCTATGTAGAATGTTATGTTTCTTATATATTTCATATATTTGTATGTTTTTTATACATTTCTATATCTTTTTATGTAGATTAACATTACTATTTAATGTCTTTTTGGTATATTTTATATCAGTTGCATACCAAGTGTTTGATAAAATGTCTAAATGAAATCTTTTTTTTTAATGTGTTTTTAATATATTTTATCAGGTAATCTACGTAAAATATATGATATTTGATATTCTACACGACATTCTACGTAGAATGCATGACATTCTACGTAGATTGTACATAGAATATGTTCGTTAACATATTTTATATAGAAAAAAAAATTATATATAGACATATAATATTTCTATATAAAATACTTTATTTTTTAGCAATTAAATAATTTTCTATATAGAAAAAATAATTTTTTTATAAAAAAACTTTTTTTTTACTTTAAAAATCAATTATAATGAAAGAAAAATAAAATAAAAATGAAAAAAAGTAAGAGAGAGAAAGAGAAAAAGCACACTTTTTCCTTCCAAAAATATCATTTTCACACATTTTCAAGATTCTCCACTATTAAAGTTCAAAATAATTACAAAATTGTCATCCAATATATCAA
>JAANYP010000250.1:120000-146281 GCA_020465985.1 Centrapalus pauciflorus
CTTAAACACAAGTAACAAAATTACATATATAAATGTCAACAATAATATTATAAAAATTAAAATTAATAAAGAAGATGAACTTTAAATAAATTAGTAAAGAAATTATATAATTTTAATTAAAATAAATGTAAATTCTAAATAAAATACGAACAATAGTAAATGTAAATAAAATATTAAATATAAGTATATTTATAAATAAAATAAGTGTGTTTATAATAAATTAAGTATATCTATAAATAATATAAGAGTATTATAAAGATAAAATAAAATAAATGTTGGACTATAAATGGGTAAATAATAAAACCATAGGGACTAAAAGCGTCTCAATGAAAAGGGTAAAAATGTCATTCTTACAAATTTAACGGTTGTGTCGTTAAGTTTAACGGACGAGTGACTAAAAGGGCACAAAGTTAGCAAAATAGGGATGAAATTTGACCTTATTATGGTTAAGGGACTGAATCCGGGTAAACCCTCAAACCACAGGGACCAAAAATGTCCTTTACTCTAAAATAAATAATGTTACTATTAGTGATAAAAGTGACAAATGTTATTACTATTTTTGGTTATTTGTCATTTATAAAATAAGTCTTTCATTCATCATGAATGAAAATGCAAATATCCAAATGAACTGTTTCATTCATAGATTTAGTTTATCGTGGTTATTTTGTAAATGAAACTCGGAATTATTCGTTTCACGCATTTTCAATAAAAATTTATCGGAAAAATGTGCTACACTCTTTTTTCATATGTCACTTTTAATGAGACAACATCTTTATGCATATAAAAAAAGTATGTATCCTTGACCACTGGTGTTATTCGGGTGGGTTAATCGGATTTTGGGTAATTCGGTTTAGGTTAATCAGTTTTTCGTGTGGCATCTAATAAACCAACCAAAACCGAACTGTTTAAGGTTTGGTTGATTTGGTTCTCAGTTAATTCGTTTCAGTTAAATTTTTTTTGAACGGCAAACTATCCTACTTCTACTCCTAACTATCATACTCCTACTCCTAAACTACTCATTTACCACCAGACTTACTTACTCCACCTAAATTTCAACTTGCCTCCAACGGGGATCGAACCTGTGACCTCTCGCTTATAACTTCACTCTCTTACCGTCAGGCCAAAGACCCTTTGATGTTTCAGTTAAATGGTTTGGTTAGTTCGGTTTTAATGGTTAACAATTATAAACTATAAATTACAAAATTTACAAATTAATTATTATAAATCTAGTAAACTAAGTATAGACCCGTAATAATAAACTCTATGAATTGTGAACTAAAAACTCTTAAACTAATAAAACACTTGTACTTAGAAACTTTACGAATGAAAAAGTACAACACAAAGTATGAATAGTAGGTACATTCTTATCAAAGGTAATTAAAAATTAATTAATTCACATGTTTAAAAAATGAGAAAATGTATTGATAATAAATAGAGTTTAAAAAAGAAAGTCAAAAATCCTTATTTGAGTTATTCGGGTTCACCCGAAATTCAATATGCAAAACCTATAATCGAACCGAATATGGGTAATCGGTTTTGGTTGAACCGAATAAGTTACCCGCCACACAAATAATCTGATCCAAAGAGACCAAATAAGGTTCGGTTGGATCGAGTTATTTGGTTTCGGCTTTTTTACACACCCCTGCCCTTAACTAGATTTTTGTCAGACTGGGTTTATCTAGTAAGGTTTTAACGAAGTATGTTTCTTTGAACGATGGATAGGCAACGAGGAGTGTTGTGAATAATAATTGTGTGGTTATTCATAATTGTATTTTTTTCATGTAACTTACATCTCCATTGAGCCCAATATATAAGGTATTGTATTATTGTTTTAGAACACACATGAATGAAAAATACTTCATTCTCTTCCTATTCTCTCTATATTATCTTGTAGCTTACTCCTTATTTTATAATACATTAAGTATCTTTTTCATTCTTTTTTATGCCCTTTGGTCTTGATCAAGCCTAGTTGTTATGGATGAATCATAATGTTTATATCGGAAAAAAAAAAAAAAAAAAAAAAAAAAGACCGATTACCCATAGTTTTAACGGTTTGATGATTAAAGTTTAATTTTCAGTACTTAAGTTTGTACATTTTATTTTGTGTAGTCTCTTATGTATGTTTTTATTGTTAATTATATAATCTTTAGTTTTCTTATTGGTTTTAGTCTTAGATTTTATTTTTATAGGGATCAACGAGTCTTCTTTTTTTAGTATAATGATTTATGTTGTTTATATCCCTTGATATGTTTCATTTATCTAAAAAACATAATGTGACAGGTTCGAAAGTTACCTATCGAATAATCTATGATAGCCACCATCATCCACTTCTTTCTTCTGCGCTTCGATAGTTGATATGAAACTGAACACAAAAGCAAACCAATTTCGATGAATATTTGTGATGAACAGTTTGTAAACCAAAAGAAATCAAAAGAATAAGAATAACAAACCAAAAAAATTTCCATTATAACAAATCATTTCTTTGAACAAGCATGACTCAAATTTGAACCCTTGAACAATCTTGAATGAGATGATCCCCAAAATCAAACCAAACCCTAGAAACAAGTTGTTGCTGAGGAGATGAAACATAAATATTCAACCACATTAGAACAAATCAAATTGATTCAAACAAACACACACATATAAACAAATCGATTCGATTCAAACCCTAGAATCAAGTTGAACCTATTCAAACTTGAAACACACATATATCTATACACATTGAAATGGAACCTAAACCATTGATTTGGAGCAAAACCACACACACAAAACTATAAATCTTACACACAACAATTTGGAGCAAAAATCCATAGCAGATATTGATATGAGTAGAAACCATTCTATGGGTGTGCACACATCAACACAAATCTCAATACAATTAAATATACAATATCAATAAAATTGAATAAATAAGCCATTTTATTTAGTACATGTTGTAGATCTTTACACATCTCGCTTGTGTTGCACTCCTCGTTTGATTGCCGTATGATAACTTCCCACAATCCCACACAACAAACTAATGACCTATGGCTTCACCTATAGAAAGATTGTACAATAGACGACATCCACGAATGATTAGACCTTCACACCCTTATTATTACCATGATTAAACCATCCTTCCTTATGCCATGCCGAGGTGATCCGTGTTGTTTATTGGGCTGTTTTGGAGCAACTGTGTGAATTTCATCCAGAACCTAAATCAAGTACAGAAAATTGGAAAAATTAGCACTTACATCAATATTCACATCATATACATCATCCACATTGAGAAAAACTGGCTTCGAGTCTGCTTTCATCTTCAATACCTACTTTGTATGGGGATGACACTCGCACAAAAAGTGGCTGACAGTTTGTAATCACCAGAGTGCTTTAACTTATAGTAATTCTGAATGCAAGAAGGCACCATCTGCCCAAGGTTCCAGTTTGCCTGAATGAGCTGTGAGAAACTGTTTGTTGCACAAGTGCATATCATGCATATCATCCTCACTGCAAAGAAACTGCATTGTGATTCACCCATTCGTTGAGCCTGATGATCTGCTTCCTCATCTGCCTATGCAATTCATTTATGTGTTCTAAATGGTCATCAACATCAGCATAAAATTGATCCACAACAAGAATGTAACCAACTCAAGTGGTGTAATTGGGTTGCGTTTGGACACCACCTCAACCGGACTGTTCCTTCCCTAGTTCCTACAGTTCAATTCATGGACAGTTGTAGGCAAAGTCAGCTTGGGAAAGCAAGCCACTATTTGGAAGTTTCACCAATCAGAAAACTCTTCAGATTTCCCAGACTCCTATTAGCAACTCGAAAGTCTGCAAACATTGAGAACTGTTTCACAGAAGCTAGCTTTGAGCCCTTTATTTCCACAAAGTGACCAAATGACACAAAAAGCTCACGTCCTCTACCTCAAGTCAGGTTTTGGGATGCCATGCAACCTCATGATCTTAGCAAACTATCATTTTGCCACTTGCCACTTGGTATGCATTAAAGTCATGGATCAGGGGATAGAGAGAGCCAACCTGGAGACCCAATTTACAACCACCATTATGGAATGAGTCACGGGCAAACGTTAAACTCAAATTACAAAATCAAACACATGTTGAAATTGCACCTTTCAGCTGAACCTACAAAATTATGCTTCATTAGAAACTTAATCATTGAATTAACAACTAAGTACTTTAAGACAAAGTGACGCTCAAATTCGCTTTTTCTCAAGTTATGCTCATTAAATAGAATTTCCCAGACTTGATGAAATCTTCCCAATCAACTTTGAGCAACTATTAATAGAACAACTGAACCAGTCATTTAGCCACGTAAAAAGGTATCCAACAATATAATATCAATATCTTAATATTTAAATGTCCACTGGACAAAAACACACGGTTCAAGAAAAGTGGGTAATTATTGTTCTTCTTTATACTTAAATGACAACTTTACCCTTATTTATGTATTTAATCATATTTTGAAAAAGATAATTACATTACAGACATAAGGCTATTATTGGAATTTAATAAATTATTATACTCCTTTAGAAGTGGAGATTTATTTTGGGACAATTTAAAATAGAAATATGGAATTATGGACATTTAAATTGGGACGGAGGGAGTATTATTTTATTGTAATTTCTTGACCTGTTTATTGATTTTAGTTGGAACTAGAACGAGGTTGGGGGTGTGGAGTGCACACTCGTATAAGTTTGGCCAAAGTCGAAATCCGGACGATAAAGCGGAGGTCAAGGGGGGTTGTGCCCCTTACGGGGTATATCAGCAAGACTAATATAAAGATAAATGATGATGCAAATTAATTTTTTCCCCATTTTCATGTTTAAATAAACATTATAAGACTCTTTAAAAAAGCATTCACATGGTTTCAGGTTTTGTAAGGCTTTTAAAATGACATGTGAATGTACGGATGTATTGTGAATGTGAATGAACGGTGGTTGATGTGAATATATGTTTTAACGTACCTTCACAACTCGACACATGAATTTTCAAATATAGACTTTCAATTTAGTTTAAACAAATCTATCAAAAAAAAATTTAATAATTTTAGGGTTGGTTCTACTGATAGATGTGGTTCTCGGTTAACCATCTTCATGTGTGTGTGTGTGTGTTAAACAAGCAACATAAATGATTGAATAGGAAATATTTTTAGCAGAAAAGAAGTTCACCTGAATAACAAAATTGAATTTAATTAGCTTGATTAATCTCATGATCGTTGAATTTAGCACATGTGATCATGTCATCTCAATCACATAATGGTTCTTTTACCAGCAGGTTTAGCTTTTGTTGAAGAAATTCAAGCACATCCTCACGCTGTTGCTCTATAAGCAACTTCCGCAGCTTCCCAAAAGTCAACCTTGGTGGCCTAATTCCTTTCTCAATCATTTCCTCCATTAACATACAAGCTTGAGAAGCATCCTCATTTTCACACAACCCATTAATAAGAACAGAGAAAGTGTGTAAGCTAGGAACAAACTGCTTCCGTTTCATGTATCTCCAAACTTTAAGAGACATCTCAATATCACCCTTCTCACAGAACATCTTTATCATCATAGTATACGTGTCTGCATCTGGTTCACAAATCTTAATCATCCTTCGAAAGACCTTAAATGCTTCATCGGTTTCCTTACGCTCAATCAAATAATTTAGAAGTATGTTGCAAGTCCTTGAATTTGGATTCATCCCCTTACACTCCATTTCATTTAAAACTCTATACGCATTTCGGAGCTTGTTTACCTTACAGAACGCACTAATCAATGCATTGTATACAGCAACATCGGCCATGACACCGTTCTTTTCCATTTCAAGAAATGTATCAACGGCATCTTCAATCCGGTTCTCTATTCCAAATGTGTGAACCAAAATGCTGTATATGAAGGATGTAGGCTGACAACCACTAGATTCCATGTCCTTGATAATATCGATGGCTTCATCAACCCTACCAGCTTTGCAAAGGATATCGACCATGATCCCATAGGTGACAATATCAGGACTACACCCATCATTAACCATTTCTCGATAAATTTCCCTTGCCTTGGGCAAATTGGGATCCCTTCCCCAGCCTTCGATTAATATACTATACGTTTTCTGATCAGGAACATATCTATCTTTCATGTTGTTAAAAATCTCCTGGGCTTTCCTTACATTTCTGGATTTGCATAAAGCACTCAACAAACCATTAAAAGCTGCAAGATTTGGAAGGATGTTGTATTTTTCCATGACATTGAAGGTGTAAATTGCCTCGTCAAGTTTCTGAGCCCTGGCATACTTTCTCATAATTATACAAAAAGACTCGATGTTGAGCAACCCTTTGGTCCTCATGATGTTTATAAGATCCCACATGATCTCATATTGCCTTATCTTGGCCAAAGACTCGACCATGGCATGGTAAGCTCTCACGCTGTGCTCGTAGTTACGTTGCTTCCCAGCCCATTCGAAAAATTGATACCCCAGCATGCCTGCATTTGTGAATGTTCCAAGGACTTGTTCCACTACTTCTGATGAAGGCTTTAAACCACTTTGGTCAAGTGCAGTTGCAACCCCTAGCTTTGGGCAAGACATCATGATTTTGCATATTTGTTTTACCGGATCAAGTACCTCTTTCTTCGTTTCACGCGAGCAGTACCTTCTGGCACACACGATATTTTTGAAACTTGATTTTGTAGGACTGCTAACCACTCTGATCATACTGTCAAGAAACACCTATAAAAGTTGAAGGAGAATAAGCATGTTGTCAAAAGATAAAAGTGTATATAGTATTCATTTGTCCTTGCACTTCAATGAACATAGTAACTGAAAACAACAATTACTCCTCTCAAAAGTTGAAGATGGGTTTTGAGTTTCATGATCAAGATCATCATTTTACTATCTAAACATGGTATAGACTTTCTGAAAAGAAGAAGCTAGGCTTTGTAAGTTGTTGGACATTGCAAAAATTTTATCAATCTGTAATAGAAAGTATTTGCAAGTACTTTGTAGGTTTAAACTTATAAGGGAAGTGTAGCTTTGTTAACATGTTAACTGTATTATAGTTTTTGAAATTTTGAAACCAAAAGTTTTAAATGGTCTATTATAAGTACTGCACATTGTTTCTAGTAACTGATCATTCTAGCATATCCGTATTGTTGTAGCTATGGGTTTTTAACAAAAGTAGTTCAAGTGCTCATGGTCATGTAAATGGAGTTTGGTCAGATAGCACACAGATGTGAAATTTGAATCCTGCACTCGTCGATTTGTCAGCTGTACAAATTTCATATAATTCTAGTCAGGTCTTCCAGAAAAGGAGAAAACCATAGACAAGGCATGCACAATATTACCCAAAACCCTATCACTCATGGTGGTTATATAACATTATTGGAATGTAATTGAAGACACCTTCAACAAACAACATGTTTGCACATGCCAATTTCAAGTTTAATCATCCTATATTCCTCAACGTCAATCTTCCCAGTGACATTAAAACTTTTATTATGAATTAACATCAAACACCACAAGGGCATGCAGAACAGTGAATACCCTAACCTGATTTCAACATATAAATAAAAAATAATAGTATTAACATGTTACCCACATAATCAGCCCAATTGAGTAAGGGGAAATCAGAGTTCTAAGTGAAATTTTGATTTAACATAGAGATAGCATACTCAGTTCCATCTACACTTTCACAATATATAGATACAAAGTTTACTAGAGATAGAAATGAAAATGAAAAATGGGAGTATGAAGTACCATCTACTGAGTACATATTAGTCTGCAACTAATTTCCTCTATGATTAAGCATTTAGGCGGGTTGTTTTAGATTCGGTCCATTTTATGCAATGTTGTAGAAGTCGCTAGGCGGCAGTCAGCCAGCCGACAAGGGACTAGCGATTAACTGGCTAAGCGGGGATTAATCAGGAAGTAGTCAGATTAGAATTTTTTATATGTTTAAAATTTACATCTAACATCTTCAAAAATACTCATCTTCAAAAATACTCAAATATAGATAATAGTTGTTCATAACACACAAGAAATATGTCAATAACCCTGAAATTTTATACACAGTAATAATAACAACTAATTACGAGTTTATTTAATTAAAAATATACAGTATAATTTAATTTTATTATAATTATTATTATTATTATAAACCGAAATACAAAGCCCAATACACATACCTAGGTTTTACCCACTATCATTTAAAACATTTTACCTTTTCCATAAGAATTCTCTCCCTACCTTCTGACGTCCTCTCATTTTTTGTCTTCACCCACATTCATCTTCACCACCACTGAACCTCTCCTCTCCTCCACCACTACCTTCTGCTTGTTGCCTTGTTCCCACCACCACTGTTGCCGTGTTGCCCCTGTTGGCTGTGTTGCACAAAGAAGAGAGAGACAGCAGCGAAGGGAGTGACAGCACAGCAAAGAGAGACGGCGAACACAAAGAGAGATGACGAACAGAGAGAGCGAGAACGCTGGGGTCGCTCGCGAAGAGAAAACGAGCCTAATCTGATACGAATGTAATCAGTTGCTTTTAGCCTTTAATTATCTATCTTTTCAATAAAAAATGATCATTTGACCCGTCGCCTAGCCTAGCCCTGCCTAGTGCCTAGGCCGACTCCACCTAAACAAGGCCGATTCTATGTTGTCCGTATTGCCAATGGTCCGATCACCGCCTAGGCGCCAATTAGTCAGCCGCCTAGGCTTATTTTTACAATATTAATTTTATGTGTTGGGCGGATCATAAGACTCTTGAGATGTTTCAAAGTTATAATCTACAAAAAAACTAGGACTGTTTGACAGTTCAGGACCAAACTAAATCAGAACTGAAAAAGAATAATGAAGCTGAAACCAAACCAACCTGAACTGGTTTGATTCCAGTTCAGAACCAAACCACTTCAATCCCAAAGCAAACTATGAAGTGACTGCTTTTAGTCAGGCTGAGAAAGTTCTAGACAAAACCCTTTATTTAACAATTTACAGAAAGTAATATTTATAATTCTCAACCTAAAGGGTCCTAAAGTCACCATAGTTAGATGAGGTAATTAATCACTAAAGAACATCGCAAAAGAACCTTTACAATTTGATAGGTTGATAGTATCATGTACCCTCAAGAAATGCAACATGGGTGATCCACATAAGCTTATACAGTTACAGAACCGTATCATCTTAGAGATTAAGAAAAATTAACCAAGGGTGGAGAGTATAAGCAGTAAACTAAAAAGTCTATTCTAAGAAGTCAACAACAACAACGTGACTCAAGCATTTAATCAAACAGCTTTCCTGCATTTACTTAGTAGCTCAGAGCTTAAGAAAACCTATCGTATGAAGTTCACACTTGTCTCAGGCATTTCATCAAACAGATTTCCTGCATCAAACACCTTGTCATCTCCATGTTTACATATTTGACATTTGACATTGCAAAGTTAGCTGTCACTCCAGTGAGATAGGAATAATAAAACTCAACAAGTAAACGTTTTGCAAATCTCAGCATACCGTACGAATATTGATGATATGGGAATTGAAGTTAAAATGAAGTAAAGATTGAATAGGGAGTTCGAGACTTGCCATTCAGGATTTCGGGACTTCCAGAGACTGGAGCGATGTGAGTGTGAGACCTTCTAGATTCGGAGATGGAAAACCAGAGTCCAGATATGCGACAGTGTCACAGTAGG
This sequence comes from Centrapalus pauciflorus, assembly GCA_020465985.1. NCBI lineage: Eukaryota > Viridiplantae > Streptophyta > Magnoliopsida > Asterales > Asteraceae > Centrapalus > Centrapalus pauciflorus. Next base: position 129,659 of record JAANYP010000250.1, read on the forward strand.
GTCGTCGACTAGAGAAATAGTAGCAAGGAGGATAATGTCACTGTCAAGAAAACCGAACTTAACTGAACGAGTTTACTTTTTGGCGTGCGGTGGCATTTATCATCATTTGTTTGACTAATGACCTCCTTCTCCGACCGAAGACCTCCCTGCTCCAATGACCTCAATGCTCTGGCGACCTCCCTAAATAAAAATCAAAAGCCATTGAATAAAAACACACACATGTTAATGAAAATCTACAAGAAATAAAAATCGATTTGAATAAGAACAAACGCTAAACAAGCTGATTTGAACAAATCATTGAATTTGAAACAGAAGATGATAAGCAAACTAACCCTAAACAAATCAAACCAACCTGATTAAATATACAGAAATAAACGAACTAAACGAAGAAGGGAAACAAAAATAAAGCAGAAAATCGAAAGCAAATCCTCGGCCCAATCGAAAAATCAAATCGATGAACCTCTATGAATCAAAAACTCAAGTCGATGTAGCAGATTATCAAAACCGAAGATGGATCTGCTGCAATCATCCATTTGTAGCCTCAAGAACACACACAAACAACCATTGAAAATCAAAAACCAAATCCAACATACACACAACACTTAGATGCTTCGACTTAGGTGCTGTTCTTTTTCAACAAGTACCAACAACTACTTTACGCTGTGTTCCATAACTATGGAAACGGAAGGAATGGCATGGGAAAGGAAAGAAGTAAGGGGAAATCAAACATCACTTGTGTTCTTTTGATGTTTTTTACGGAGGAAAAGAAAGGGAAGGGAGGGAAATCACCCTCAATTTCAATCATCCCAATTTTGAGAAGATTGAAGAAATTTAACTAAAAGCTTGCAACCCATGTTCTTCAATCTTCAATCAGTCTTCTTCTTTTCTTTTCTTCTCCCTTCCTTTCTCTCTCACAGATTCCTTTCCTCTCCTTTAATGAATTTTTTGTGGAACACAGCGTTAGAATCCATTCACTCATCGCAGTGCGGATTGACAAGTGATTGATGTTCATTACTTATTACTCAATTAAGAATTCTTTTTTATATGTTGAATCTGTATTAAAATTTTTATGTAGCTAATCACAAAAGCAGAAAGGACACTCAAGCAAAAAGACATAAAACAACAGCCGGAGCCAAAACCAAAACATATGTATGTATGTATGTATCTAGCATTTGTATCGTAAAACAACATTTGTATATTCTGTTGCAACCAAAAACATAGCTGGTGATTTCTATCATTTCCTCATTTTCTTTGTTAAAAAGCTTGTCTTTGAGAACATTGATAGAATTGACACTTTCATAAAACAACGAAACAATTTCAAAAAAGTTATGGCAAACTTTCGGTATTCATAAGAAACATACAATAACCTCTTATTTCAAAACCTCTTCAATGCTTCCGATTGTACAATGACAGGAAGATCCATTGTCATCCCAATTTATTTAGCATTTCGGTATTCATAAGAAACATATAATACTCATCTGAACTATGTCAGATGAGTATTTCTTGAATCACAACAAATAAGAACAAAATAAAAAGAGAATAATATACTCGCCGGCGACGGAGAAAGCGAGCGGCGCAGGGGTGACGGCGGCGGAGAAAAGGGAGCGACGCAAAGGGGGACGGTGGCGCAAGTGAAAAGTGGCATAGGAGGAGGGTGGTCGACGGGGGTGGTGGTGCCTGCGCAGAACCTTGCCGGCGAAAGAGAAGTTTGGGGCTGTTGGAGTGTTAGTGGGGTGTGGTTTGAGACAACGACGGAAGGAGACTTATTTTAGGGAAAACTGCTTAAAATAGCAACGTACTCGCCGAAATTGTTTTATTACAGCAATGAACTGCGTTTTTCTTCTAAAAAGGCAGTTAACCTCACTCCCTTTATTTAATCAGGCATTACACTCAATTTAATACCTCCATTATAGCATTTAGTAACCTAATCCAAAGGTTACCGGTTAAATGAGAATGAGCTGGAGCTTATTAAGTGACATGGATCCATGTTGGCAGTCAACGTGCGAAGAAAATCCACGTACGAATCTAAACGTGATATAAGAGGAACCCAACCATGTCTCCAAACATACTTCCTCGTTCGCAGAAGCTGAAGAAGACGAAGCATCCCTCCACCAAGCAACCTCCGGTAAGCATGATTTTGTATGTTTTTTTTTTGTTCTTCTCTGCTAGGATAAGCATAAATCAGTTGCATTATGCTAAGTTTAGTCTTATGATGTGTTCTATTCGTGAATGTACAGTGAAGCTTAAAAAATTTCAGAGCTTAAAGTTGTGTCATTTCATGGTTTTGATCCTCTGTAAGCGGCAAATACTTGCATATTTTTTTGTTTGCATCTTTTTTTTTGTTTTTATTTAAAGCTAGGGTTTGAAATCCATTAAACAAATGAAAATGAAAACTTGCATTGAACAGAGTATTTCATGATGTTATGTTTTTTGCTTGTAATATGTGTAATGTACTTGGTATTGTTAAGTTTTTGTGAATTAGGGTTTACATGTATTGATGTTGTAAAGAATGCTTATGCATTATGGATAATTTTTATTGAATAGTGTCTATTATATTTGAATCTTGTTCAGTATGGCTTCATCACCAGAATACGGCATGATGTTAGGAGATGATAATGAGGAAGATGAACTTGGAAATGAGAGTACAGACAGTGAGTTTACCTGTTCTGAGGTTGAGGATGATGACACAGCATCATTGGATCATCTATCTGAAGGTGAAGATGAAATAAGTAACTTTAGGAAGAGAAAGACAAGAAATCAAGGTAGTGGTTTACTGGAAAGTAGGTTTGGTCAGTATGAAAGAAATGAAAGTGATGATGTGCCAGAAGAGGAGTTAATGAGTTTTGAACATGAGAAGTATCTCAAGGGCCTGACCTCTGCTTTATTAGAAAAGAATAACAATTTAGATGAAGATGTAAATAGTGATCAGGGGCCTGATGAAGGAGAAGGAGTGCTGAGATTTCCAAGACATAATCCAAATGTTCATTGGAGACTTATGAAACCTATCCTTGGAGAGAGGTATGAATCCCCATCTCAATTGAAAGATTGTTTAACAAATTATGCATTGGCAAATGGATACCAAATTTGGTTCGAAAGGAATGATCATAAGAAGTTATTAGCAAGGTGTGGGAAAGGTGGTGCTGGGGATCAACCGAATTGCCCTTTTAGACTCTGGGCAACATGGATGGGTAAGAATGAGAATTCATTTCAGATTAAGTCGTTGACTGATGAGCATACTTGTGCAAGGAACTTTAAATTTGGCCCATTGATGAATTACAAATTCATTGCAAAGAAATTTGCTTCAAGATTAAGGGAGAATCCATATATGAGGTTACCTGACTTACAAGCTGCTGTTTTGAAGAAGTTTAAATGCAAAGTGTCATTAAACCAAGTGTATAGGGCAAGGGCTCATGCAAGACATGAATTTGAGAATAGTATGAAGAAACATTATGAAAAGCTTTGGGATTATGGTGAGGAAATAAGGAGGACCAATCCATGATCAACTGTAAAAATGAAAGTTGAAGTGTCAGGGGATGGGAATACATACTTTCAAGGTTTTTATGTTTGCTTCCAAGGACTAAAACAAGGGTGGCTTAGAGGATGTAGAAGGGTCATAGGACTTGATGGTTGTTTTCTTAAAACAGTATGTAAAGGTGAGTTATTATCAGCAGTTGGTCGTGATGGGAATAATCAAATTTATCCAATTGCTTGGGCAGTGGTGACCGTTGAGAACAAGGACAACTGGAGTTGGTTTCTAGAACTTGTGAGGGATGACCTATGCTTGGGCATTGGTCATGGAATTACATTGATCTCTGACCAACATAAGGTATATTTTTAAAATTAGACCATAGCTCATACTGTAATTTATTTATCACAAGTGCTTTAATGTGTTTATTTTATTGGTTGGCCAGGGACTCATTGAAGCTGTTAAGGAGATTATGCCAGTAGCTGAGCATAGACAATGTGCCAGACATATATATGCCAATTTCAGAAAGAAGTTCAATGGAGTGCAATTCAGAAATCTTCTTTGGGCTGCTTCCAAGGCTTCATATCAGCAGGAACTTGATGAAGTGTTGAACAACATCAAATCTGCACACCCTGATGCATTACAATGGCTCCTTGACAAGTCCCCACATACATGGTCAAGGGCTTACTTCCAAACAGGCAGGGCATGTGATGCTGTTGAGAATGGAATTAGTGAATGCTTCAATGCATTAATACTAAATGCTAGAAGGAAACCCATCCTTACCCTTCTTGAAGCCATTAGAGTTATTATAGTAGAAAGAATGGATAAAATGAGATCTAAGGCTGAAAGATGGGTAGATGATATATGCCCTGCTATTAGGAAGAAGATTGAACACATAAAGGACCAACATGGTCTTTGGTTTGTGATGTCATGTGGTGGAGACCTATTTCAAGTGAAGAATGGTGTTGATTCATTTATTGTTGATGTACAAGAAAACTCTTGTTCATGTAGGTTATGGCAACTCTCTGGCCTGCCTTGTGTGCATGGCATGTCTGTTTTACTATTCATTGGTAAACAACCAGAGGATTATGTGCCTACTTGGTTCAAAAAGGATATGTTCAAAGAAAGTTATAGCTATTACTTGAGGCCAATGAATGGAATGAAGATGTGGCCTAAGACTGATTATCTATGCCCCCTGCCACCAAAACCAAAAAGAATGCCAGGAAGACCAAAACGGAATAGGAGAAGAGATGTTGTTGAAGTTATGTTAACATCACAAGGGCAAGTTAGCAGACATGGAAGACAGATGACATGTCAAAACTGTTTCCAAGTAGGCCATAATAAAAAGTTCTGCAAGAATCCAACTAGGGAAGCACCTGATACAACTAAAAAACCACCTGGTAGGCATAAGACAAACACTGAAGGACCTGGGACAGGACAGGGGACTGGAAGAGGGAAAGGGACAGGAAGCACATCTGGGTCAAGTAAAATGTTGGGAAATAGTTTAAGTATGCTCAAGCTGTTAGTTAGACTTCTCAGACTATTAGTAGATTTTTCATGTAAATACAAAGTTCATGCTGCTAGTTGAAGAAACTCGAGCTGCCAGTGTAAAAGTTCAAGCTGCCAGAGCAAAACAACTCAAGCTGCTCAGTTCATGCTGTCAAGACATTCAAGCTGCTCAACAGTTTCATAAACAGAAAGTGCTGATTTTCAGGAAAGATATCTACACGAAGATTCCAGCATATCTACTATCAGAGAAGTTATAGTCCTTCAAGGAAACAAGTCCAAAAAGCAATATAAATAGACAGAATATTGTATAGAAGAATATAGAAGTTTTCTGCATATTTTGAGTCTGTAATTGCTTTGTTGATTAAGTTTTCATAAGCCTCTAAGGTTGTAAAACCCTAAGAACAGTCTGTGTTCTTCGTCTAATCAAACAGATTAGAGGTGATTGTAATCATTGAATTCAGCAATACAAACAGTCTTGATTACTTCTTATGTTTTATGCTTCATTGGTTCTGAAAGTTTTTGTTAAAATAATTAAGTGTTATTCCGCAAACTTCTTAATTAAACTTTGATTCAAAGCAAGATTATTGATTTATACTCTGATAAATTCAAATCAGTTAATCTTGGTTATTCAGTTTTAGATCCTGACAAGTGGTATCAGAGCCACAGGTCGTTCTTTGTTTTTCAAAGTCGAAAACTTTCTTTCAAATTTTTAATCTTTTACAATGGAATTTGAAAATAGCAGCAGTGGATCTGGGCAAGGACTCAAAGTGACTATGCTCAAGCCCACTGAGTTTGAGATGTGGAAACTCAGGATTCAACAGCATATTCAATTCATTGATTATGCCATATGGGAAGCTGTTGAATTCCCTCCTGTAGTTGATCCAGAACTTGATGCTGAGGGAAAACCAGTCAAAACTCCTCCAAAAACTGAACTTGAAAGGAAGGCTAGAATGAATGAAGTGAAAGCACTCACACTATTACAAATAGCCATTCCTAATGCTTATCAACATCAGTTCAAAAAGTTTTATACTGCTCACTCTCTTTGGAATGCCTTAGAGAAGAGGTTTGCTGGTAATGCCAGTACCAAGAGAAATCAAAAAGACCTCTTGAAACAGCAGTATGAAAACTTTTCTGGTGGCAAGAATGAAAACCTCACTCAAATCTTTGACAGGTTCAACAAACTGATAAGTGAACTGGAAAGTGCAAAGGTCAATCTGGATCAAGATGAAGTCAACAGAAAGTTTCTCAGATCTCTTGGAGAAGAATGGACAGTCTATGCTGCACAGTGGAGAACAAAAGACACTCTTGATGAGATAGAATTGGATGATCTGTATAACAGTTTAAGAGTGTTTAAGACTGAGATTGATGCTAAAAAGAAATCCTTTTCTTATAATCACAACACTGCTCTTCTGTCCTCTGAAAAATCTGATAACTGTGATTCTTTTTCAGGTGGTGATGGCAATTCTGCTGAAACTCATTATGAAGCTTTTGTTGCCAATGATGGATTATTTGCTCTAAATGTTGAAGACTTGGAACAAATTCATCCAGATGATCTTGAAGAGATGGATTTAAAGTGGCAACATGCAATGCTGACAATGAGAGCCAAAAGATTTCTGAAAAGAACTGGTAGGACCAACTTTCAAGCCAAAACAGAAGGCAAACCATCTTTTGATAAATCAAAAGTGGAATGCTATAAATGCCATAAGCTTGGTCACTTTGCCAGAGAATGTAGATCTCAAGGTCAACAGCCATCAAGGACTTCACAGCCCATCCAAGCTTCCTCATCAACAGCACTTGTCTCTCAAGAAGACAATGTGTTTGACTGGAGTGATCAGACAGAGGAAGAATTCCAAAATCAAGCACTTATGGCAGAAACATCAAATGTCTCCTCCACTGAACTACCATCTGAGGTAAATTCTAAACTCTGCTCTCAATCATGCAAAAATATGGTTAAAAAGTACAGAGATCATAATGAGAGCATGTGCAAAACTCTAGCTAAGATGGAGGAAAGGAGATATGAATATATGCAAGCCATAGAAGATCTGGAAAAACAGATCAATGATTATAAGGATAATGAAATTCAAATGGGGTATGATAGAAACTATCATGAATGGGAGAAAAAGGAACTCAATAAGAAAATAGAATCTCTGAATAAAAAGGTAGAAGAATCTGAACAGAAGGTGTTAGAGGCTAATGAGAAACTGGAATCTGTTAACATAGATCTAGGTAACTTCAAGTTAGCAAATCAAAAGCTAGAACACCTAATGGAAGTTCAATTCAAAGATAGAGTGAAATCTCAGGTCAATCCCAAAGAAGGAATAGGATATAAAGCTACTCCACCTCCATACAATAACAAGTACATTCATCAAATGAGTGAGGTTGCTGATAGACTTGTCAATGAACCACTAGATGAGTCTATGACTATTGTAGATCCTATCCTTGATAACAGTCCTGAATTAAAGGAAGATAAGAGTCAAAATAGAGACTGTGACACAAAGAGTGCATCTAGAGAGGTCCAAGTTCCCAGTAAGAAAGGAAAAGAGAAGATGAGTGTATGCAATGCTACTCCACAAGTTTCTGTACATTCTAACTGTAACACTGCATCTTCATCAAAAGGAACTAAAAGAGGTAAAACTGTTTCTATCTGCACATGCCAAAAGCATGGTGTTCAAAAGTTTCCTAAACAACAGCAGGTAAGAGGAAACCAGAGAAACAAGAACCAGAAATTGACAGAAAAGTCTGGTGTTCCAATTCAAACTGTCAAAGGATGCTTTCACTGTGGAAGGAAGAATCACTTAGCCAAGGATTGTTTTTACAAACCAGCTGTTGCAAAACAGACTGTGCATCACACAAAATCAAATCCTAAACAGGCAAAGCACTCAAAAGTGAAACCTTCCACAGCAGCTCCAAAGAGAACAGTTGATCACAGATTCTCAAAAGTTAATAAAAAACCGTCCACACATCAAAAACAAGTTTTGGCAAAGCCTAAATCAAGTTTTAAACAAATATGGTGTGTCAAGGACAAATCTGTTGCTCAAACTGCTAATGCAAAAGATCAGACTGCTAAGTCAAAATCTGATGTTGTTAGTGCAAAAACTGAAACTGTTAGCACTACAAACACAGCTCAAGCTGCTGAGCATCAAACTGGAGCTGCTAGTGAATCATCTGAGACTGTCAGAAGAAAAGATGATCAAAATAGTTGGATACCTCATATCATCACTAAATACTCTCCAAAGACTCCATCAGTAGATCTCACCAAATATAAGAAGTCAAAAACAGTTTTTAGTTATGTCAATGTACAAGGCCAACCCAAAACCAATTTGGTTTGGGTTTACTCCACTACTAACTAAGCTGTTATTTGTGCAGGGCAACCACAGGTCTCCTCATAGAACAAGATGGCCTCTGGACAGTGGATTCTCTAGGCACATGACAGGCAATTCTGAATGCTTGTCAAATTTCAAAGGTTTTGATGGAGGTTTTGTTGCATTTGGAGGCAACTCAAAAGGAGGTAAGGTTACAGGTAAAGGTACTGTTAATGCAGGCAACATGACATTCCATGATGTTCTGTATGTTGAACAGCTTAAGTACAATTTATTGAGTGTCTCTCAAATCTGTGACAAACAAAACATTGTTCTGTTCACAGATTCTGAGTGCATTGTTCTTTCAAAGGATTTCAAAATTCCTGAAAGTCTTGTTTTACTTAAAACCCCAAGAAAGGACAATGTTTACTGCCTGGACACAGCTCTCTTGACTAAATCAAATACTTTAAGCTGTTTAATATCCAAAGCATCATCAAATGAGTCTGCTCTTTGGCATAGAAGGATGTGTCACATGAACTTCAAGTCCATGAATGATTTAGTTAAAAAGAATCTGGTAAGAGGATTACCACAAAAGGAGTTCATTTGTGATGATCATTGTGTAGCATGTCTTAAAGGCAAGCAACACAAAGCTTCTCATAAGGCCAAAGAAGTAAATTCAGTCTCATCTGTTCTTCAGTTGTTACATATGGATCTATTTGGTCCAACATCTGTTTTGAGTTTGAATAAAAGGGCATACTGTTTAGTTATTGTTGATGATTTCACCAGATTTACTTGGGTTTACTTTCTTAGGTCCAAAGATGAAACTGATGAGCTAGTTAAGTCTTTTATCCTTACAAATAGAAAACCAATCCAATTCCAAAGTTAAGGTGATAAGATCAGACAATGGAATTGAATTTAAAAATCAAATTCTAAACAGTTTCTGTGAGTCCAAAGGCATTGCTAGACAATATAGTGCACCAAGAACACCACAGCAAAATGGTGTAGCTGAAAGAAAGAATAGAACATTAATTGAGGCTGCTAGAACAATGCTAGTTGATTCAAATCTGCCAATGACTTTCTGGGCAGAAGCTGTTAATACAGCCTGTTATGTTCTAAATAGGGTTCAAGTTGTCCAATCTCAAGGAAAAACTCCCTATGAGTTATTCCATAACAGAAGTCCCCTAATAGCTTTCTTCAAGCCTTTTGGATGCCCATGTACTATTCTTCACACTAAGACTCACTTAGGAAAGTTTGAGAGTAAGGCTGAAGAAGGATTCTTTGTAGGATACTCAACTCAAAGCAAAGCCTATAGAGTATACAAGAGTGTGTCTAAAACAATTGAAGAAAGTGCCAATGTTGAATTTAATGAAAATACTGCGAATATCAAAGGCACTGGTCCTGCTTGGTTGTTTGATTTAGATTCACTAACAAATTCTCTGAGCTTTGTTGAGTATACTGCAGAAGCTGATGCATACAGGGTTGAAGCTGCTAACACGAATTCTCATGCTGCCAATACAATTTCTCATGCTGTTGGCACAAAGTCTCAGACTGCTGCAGATTCAACAAGTTGGGATGATTTCACCACTCTACCACTTCTGTCTTGTGATCCTCCAGGGGTCCTGAATGATACAAATTCAGACACTGAAGTGCCACTCCAAAGCTCTGAAAGAACAGCTCCAACACAACAGGTGACAGTCCCAGATTCAAGTCAAGTTGTTTCAGAAACTGAACCATTCACTGGTTCTGATGGAGATGATACAAACCTTGGAACCTCTTTTCAAACAGAGAGAGAGCCCACACTAAGAGTTCACAAGTATCACCCTCTCAATCAAATACTGGGTGATCCAAGCACTCCTGTTCAAACAAGGAAGATGGTTCACAATGAGACTGCTGCTGCTGAACAAGCAGTTCCTGAATTCAGTCTAGCAGCTTTTGAACATGCCTGTTTCATGTCTCAATTGGAACCCAAAAAGGCATCAGAAGCATTAAAAGATTCATCTTGGATTGAAGCTATGCAAGGAAGAGCTTTTACAGTTCAAAATTCAGAATGTATGGACTCTGGTGGATCTTCCTAAAGGTAAGAGAGCAATAGGTACAAGATGGGTGTTCAGAAACAAGAAGGATGAGAGAGGGATAGTCATCAAGAACAAAGCAAGACTAGTAGCACAAGGGTACACTCAAGAAGAAGGAATAGATTATGATGATGTCTTTGCTCCAGTAGCAAGAATTGAAGCCATCAGACTATTTCTAGCATATGCAAGTTTCAAAGGATTTAAAGTGTATCAAATGGATGTTAAGTCTGCTTTCCTGTATGGGACAATTGAAGAGGAAGTGTATGTGTGTCAACCTCCTGGTTTTGAAGACTACAAGTATCCAGACAGGGTGTACAAGCTAGACAAAGCTCTCTATGGTCTTCACCAAGCCCCCAGAGCATGGTATGACACACTGTCATCATATCTTTTACAGAATGGATTCAAGAGAGGCACTCTGGACAAAACACTTTTCACTAAATCCATCAAAGCTGAGATTCTTCTTGTCCAAATCTATGTTGATGACATCATCTTTGGCTCAACTAATGATAGGTTGTGCAAAGATTTTGAGGCCCTAATGCACAAAAAGTTTCAAATGAGTTCAATGGGGGAACTCACATTCTTTCTAGGGCTGCAGGTTAAACAGAAGCCTACTGGTCTATTCATAAGTCAATCAAAGTATGTCAAAGACATATTGGAAAAGTTTGGCTATCAAGACACAAAGGTTGCAAGCACTCCAATGGATCCTCATAAACAGCTCCATACAGACAAAGATGGCATAGATGTGGACATTCATCTATACAGATCCCTTATAGGATCTCTCATGTATCTAACATCTTCTAGACCTGATATAATGTTTGCTGTCTGTGTGTGTGCTAGGTTTCAATGCTCTCCAAAGGATTCTCACTTGGTTGCTGTTAAGAGAATCTTCAGATACCTTAAAGGCCAACCACATTTAGGCCTATGGTATCCCAAAGACTCTCCTTTTGAACTAACTGCTTATTCTGACAGTGACTATGGTGGTTGCAACATTGACAGGAAATCCACAACTGGTGGATGTCAATACTTAGGAGCAAGTCTGGTCTCTTGGCAATGCAAAAAGCAAACAACTGTCTCCACATCATCCACTGAAGCAGAATACGTAGCAGCTGCAAGCTGCTGCTCCCAGGTAATGTGGATTCAAAATCAGCTAAGAGACTATGGTATGAATTTCTTATCCACTCCTATTTATATTGACAATTCAAGTGCCATTAGCATTGTGCAAAACACAGTGAAATTCCCAAAAACCAAGCATATAGAAATCAGATTTCACTTCATCAGAGATTGTAATGAAAAGAAGTTAATCCAAGTTACCAAAATACATACAGATGATCAGCTAGCTGATCTATTTACAAAACCTTTTGATGTGGGAAGGTTCACTTTCCTAATATCAAATATTGGTATGGTAAACATGGATTAATTGGTTTTCATTATTATCGACTCAGTATGCTAATTTAAGGGGGAGACACTGTTCCATTGAAAGGTTGCACAATTTTACACTAACAGCATGAGTATTTTCTCATGCTGCTAGTCATTTTCTCGGACTGCTAGTTATTTTCACTTGATCTGTCAAAGTGTGCAGGGTATTTGGGTAATTTTTCAAATGTGTGCGCGGGACCCAACCTTTTCGAAACCTTTAAAGGTCCCAGTTTCGTTCAGTTGTAACTACCAGTTACATATTTTTCTTCCACGGCCTTCTACTTTCTCTCTGAACGAATCACACATTCTTCTTTCAAACCCTAAAACCATCGTTTGATCATCCATGGAGTTTGTCAAAGAACACAACTGCCTTCCATACTCTCTCAAACACTCTGAACTTCAGCCGTTCCATGATATGATGGATTTCCTCAGGCACTCCCATATCAACCATGCCCTCAATATCAATCCCACCATATACATATCGCATATTGAACAGTTCTGGAACCGTGCCACTTTTCAAACCATCAATGGAATTCCCACTATACTATCCAAAATTGATGGCACTCCCATCACCATCACTGAGGAATCCATTCGGCACCATTTGCATCTTCAAGATGCCTCAGGTATAACAGACCTATCCCTTCAAGCTTTACAGTTTGGTCTTCAAGACATTGGTTATAGGGGCCCTGCTGATTCTTTTACTTTCTTAAAAGCCCATTTTTCTCCTAAATGGAAATTTCTTGTACATATTATTCAGCAGTGTATGAGCCCCAAAAGAACTGGTTGGTCAGAATTTTCTTCTAACATTGCCACTGCCTTAGTGTGCTTTTCAACAGGCCAACGATTCAATTTTTCAAACATGATTTTTCAGGGGATGTTAAGGCATCATTCCCTAAAGAATGGGAAGTTTTTAATGTATCCAAGATTTTTGGCAGAAATCATTGCACACACCTGCACTACTTCTCATTTACATAAGAGGATACATATTTCCCATAGGCACGCACTATCTTCTATCAAAAGGCTGATAAAGCCAAGTGCCAATTTTGTCAGTGTAGATGTTCCATTGCCCTCTGCAATGATGAACATCATTTCAGGAAACAGAGGAGAGGGTCTTGAGCAGGCTCAGCCTAACATCACTGCTACACCCCCAAGACCCCAACCCACTCCTCATGATACACAAACTCCCACTGATCCTTTTGTACAGCCAACACGCCCACTCAGAAATATATACAAAAGAAAAAGGGGACCAGGAGCTCCTTCCTCCTCCTCCCATCAGCAAGAGCCATATATCCCTGTGCAGGAGGATACTCATGCACAGCATATCCAAAGGGAACCACTTGAGGAAACTCCCATCCTCACTCAGGAGGTGAACATCTCTTCAGAGATGGTTCATATGGGTTCTGTGGCTGGCACTACTGATGTCTCTGCACAAGAGGCACAGGACAGTGCCAACATAGCTAAGACCACGCCCATGGCAACAGCAAGTGTGCAAACACAAGCTGGAAGTCCCCAGAACCAAGAACAGAGGGGCCCAGAGGTTTCTACTTCTGGTATTAATGTCGGTGATAGATCACAAGCACCACAGGTGTTTTCTGATCTTGAGACTAGTCTGCAACTCATGCTTTTGACGGATCCCAAGCTGAAACCTGTTGTAGCTATGTTGGAATACCAAATGTCCATCATTGCTGCACAGGGTGCACAAATAATGGCCTTAAAGCAATCAGAAATGGCTCAAAATCAGAGGATGGATTATCTTCATAAAGGGTTTACCCTTTGTGGAAATAAGCTCATTCAATTAGAGCGTTTGTATCAAACCCAAGGGGCAAAGGTTGTTGGTCCTTCTGACCAAACCAATGCTTCCAAAAAGGGGGAGAATCAGGAGGTTCCTAAATCAGTCCCAGTTTCTAGGCTAGCAGTCCCAACAGTTTCTCAAGCTGTTAGCCTAGAAACTCAAGCAGCTCCAACTCCAACAACAGTCCAAGTAGCACCAACAGTCCCAGTTTCTAGGCTAGCAGTCCCAACAGCTTCTCAAGCTGTTAGCCTAGAAACTCAAGCTGCTCCTTCAAAAGTCACTGGAGTTGTGATCAGGGAAGGCATTCAAGCTCCATCAAGTACAGTCCAAGCAACATCCTCTTCTGCAAAAGACAAAGGCAAGGGCATTCTTATTGAATCTCCAAAGCACAAATTCTCCTCCAAAGAAGCCCAGATTGCCTTTGATGCTGAAGTTGCCAAAAGGTTAGCAGAAGAACAGGATAAAGAATTAGATCAGCAAGCCCAGCCCCCAATAGATGATGATGAGACATTAGGTGATTACCTAAAGGGGTTTGTGGGCAAACAAGGTGAAAAGAAGAGAAAGATGCCAACAGGGCACACTAAAGCTGAGCACAGAAGATTTTTGATAAATTTTGCATTTGCAGCTGGAATTCCAAAGAAAATGGCTTAGTCCATGACAACTGAAAGGCTGCAAGAGATTCATGACAAGGAGATGGACAAAAGAAAGAGAACAAAAGTCTCTCCAGAAGCTCAACCATCCCAAGAAGTCCAACCATCAACTCAATCAGTCCAAACTGAAGCTGCTGCCAGTATACCTGTTCCCACTGATCAAGCTGCTCTTTCTATTCCTTCATCGGTTAAAAGGGTGCTCTTTGAGCAACAACCTCAAAAGGCCATGGAGATAGAGAAGCTGATTGATCAGCATGATTTCACAAAGCCTCTGATCAACTACTGGTTTGCTAAGTCACTGGATGACCGTGACTTGAAAATTAAGTTTGTGATAAGAAGAGAGTCTGGACCAGAAGAAGAATATGATACATTTTGGCAGATGGTTCAGAAGTTGACCAGAGAAGAGCTTATCAGAATGCACAATATTGGGTCTGTATCACAAGTTAGATCTGCTCTACCACAAGTGAAGCAAGTAATTAAAGATCTAAAATCAATTGTTGACCCTGAATCTGCAAGGAAAGAAATAGAGGATGCTGTGAAGAAAGGGAAGAAGGTCAAGCAAGTTGATCTGTTTGTCAAGTCAAGGACATACAGAATCAAATTTTCAGATGGACCTGGTATATTCTTCAATCTCGAATTTTATGATTTACCAAAAGATATGCTACTTCAGATAAAATCTGTTAGGGTATCTTGTGATAAAGATGAGATGAAGAAAGAATTTTTGAAGGCTGTAGATCAGAAACTTGCACAGTTGTAAGTTTTTGAAAGCCTTGGTTTGTAAATAACAGTTTACTTATTCATTTCCATTCTTGTATAGAACTTAAAGTCTTGTGTAAAGAATTTAAGTTAGGGGGAGATTGTTGGGAAATAGTTTAAGTATGCTCAAGCTGTTAGTTTGCCAAACTTGGACCAGGTGTTCCACTTGTGGTCTGATGCCCACATACACACAACAATTAAAGAGTATATTCATGACATAGGAAAAGTATATAAACGATATAGATACTATAATTACCCCTATCAAAGCCACATTTGAATCTGGCAGTAGCACACCCAAGCCCATTGAGGCTGCAGCCTTTGGCTTCTCTACCCTGTCCATTTCTTTTATGTCATGATCTAAAACTGAAAACCAAGATACCTGATTTGAAATTTATCAGGTATCATTAATCATACATCTTGCTTGAATCAAAGTTACATTAAGAAGTTTGCTGGTGATTATTGTATACACTTCCCCGTAATTATTTTAACAAAAACTTTCAGAACCATGAAGCGTAAAACATAAGAAGTAATCAAGGGACTGTGTATTGCTGAATTCAATGATTAACAATCACCTCTTAATCTGTTTTGATTAGGCACGAAGAACACCGACTGTCTATGGGTTTTACAACCTTAGCGGCTTATGAAAACTTAATCAACCCAAGCAATACAGGACTCAAAATATGCAGAAAACTTCTCTATTCTTCTATACAATATTTCTGTCTATTTAATTGCTTTTTGGACTGTTCCTTGAAGGACTATGACTTCTCTTATAGTAGATATGCTGGAATCTTCGTGTAGCTATCTTTCCTGCAAAATCAGCACTTTCTGTTTATGAAACTGTTGAGCAGATCAACTTGGAATGTCCTTGACAGCATGAACTGAGAGCTTGCGTTGTTTTGCTCTGGCAGCTTGAACTTTTACACTGGCAGCTCGAGTTTCTTCAAACTAGCAGCATGAACTTTGTATTTATCATGAAAAAATCTACTAACAGTCTGAGAAGTCCCCCTCCTCTCTTCCCCCTCCTCCTCTCCCCCCCCCCCCCCCTCTCCCCCCCCCCCCCTCCCCCCCCCCCCCCTCCCCCCCCCCCCCCCTCCCCCCCCCCCCCCCCCCCCGCCCCCCCCTCCCCTCCGCCCCCCCCCCTCCCCCCCCCCCCTCCCCCCCCCCCTCTCCCTCCCCCCTCCCTCCTCCCCCCTCCCCCCCCCCCCCCTACCCCCTACCCCCCCACTACCCCTCCCCCCCCCCCCCCCCCCCCCCCCCCCCCCCCCCTCCTCCCCCCCCCCTCCCCCCCCCCTGTCCTCCCCTCCCCCCCCTCTCCCCCCCCCATCCCCCCCCTCTCCTTCCCCTCTCCCCCCCCCCCCTCCCCCTCCTCCCCCTTCCCCCCTCCCTCCCCCTCCCCCCCCCCTCCCCACCCCCCTCTCCCTCCCCCCCCCCCTTCTACTCCCCCTCCCCCCCCCCCCCCCCCCTCCCCCCCCCCCCTCCCCCCTCCCCTCCCCCTCCCCCCCCCCCTACCCCCCCCCCCCCTCCCCCTCCCTCCCCCCCCTCCCCCCCCCCCCTCCCCTCCCCCCCCTCCCCCCCCCCCCCCCCCCCTCCCCCCCCCCTTTCCCCCCCCCCTCCCCCCCCCCCCTCCCCTCCCCTCCCCTCCCCTAAACTCTCCCCCCCCCTA
>JAANYP010000250.1:146408-285167 GCA_020465985.1 Centrapalus pauciflorus
GGGCCTCGCCGGGTACTATAGACGCTTCATCCAGGATTTCTCGAGGATTGCCTTGCCGTTGACGAGATTGACACGGCAGTCCGTTCCGTTTGAGTGGTCCGAGGATCAGGAGCATGCGTTCAGAGAGCTAAAGATCCGATTGTGTCAGGCTCCAGTGTTGGCCTTGCCGGAGGGTACCGATGATTTCGTGGTTTACTGTGATGCTTCGGGGTCGGGTTTGGGTTGCGTTCTGATGCAGCGAGGGAAAGTGATCGCTTATGCCTCGCGCCAGCTAAAGACTTACGAGGAGTACCATACCGTGCACGATTTAGAATTGGACGCCATTGTGTTCGCATTGAAGATCTTGCGCCATTATTTGTATGGGTCTCGGTTTATTGTGTATACCGATCATAAGAGTCTTCAGTATTTGTTCAGCCAGAAAGATCTTAATATGCGACAGCGCCGTAGTCTTGAGTTGCTTAAGGACTACGATTGCGAGATTCAGTACCACCCGGGCCGGGCTAATGTGGTAGCTGACGCGCTGAGCCGTAGGGTACGCGGCCAGACTGTGATTTCCAGAGCTTCGAGGCTTGAGATCACCCCGACATTGATCGATAGTCTGAGGTTAGCACAGCAGGAGGGCCTGCGAGGTGATAATGTGAAGCGTGAACGATTGATCGGGCAGCTCGAGTCGTTGATCAGGGACGATCGTGGGTTGTTTATGTTTCATGACAGGGTCTGGGTCCCGAGGGTCGGGAATTTGCGACAGTTGATTCTTGATGAGTCGCATCGGTCGAGGCTATCTGTGCATCCGGGGAGTACTAAGATGTATCGCGATCTCCGTGACTTTTACTGGTGGCCGGGAATGAAAAGGGATGTTGGCCGATATGTCGAGCAGTGCATGACGTGTCTGAGGGTCAAAGCCGAGCATCAAAAGCCGCACGGGCATCTACAGCCGTTGGAAATCCCCGAGTGGAAGTGGTATCATATTACGATGGATTTCATTGTAAGACTTCCACGCACGGTCCGCGGGAACGATATGATCTGGGTTATAGTGGATCGACTAACGAAGAGTGCGCACTTCTTAGCCGTTCGAGGTACTATCACCATGGATCAATTAGCGAGACTGTATATTAACGAGGTAGTATCGCGGCATGGGATTCCGATGTCGATTACTTCGGACAGGGATACGCGGTTTACGTCTCGTTTCTGGCAGAGTTTCCAGCGGGAATTAGGCACCAAAGTTCAGCTAAGCACGGCGTATAGACCGCAGACTGACGGGCAAACCGAGCGCACCAATCAGACCCTCGAGGATATGTTGCGGGCGTGTGCTATCGACTTCAGCGGCAATTGGGACGTGCATTTACCGTTGGTCGAATTCGCGTATAATAACAGTTATCACGCCACGATTAAAATGGCTCCGTTTGAGGCACTATATGGGCGTAAGTGCCTGACCCCAGTGTGTTGGGGCGAGGTCGGTGAGCGACCTATTAGCGGGCCGGAGCTACTCCAGGAGACTAGTGACAAAGTGGCCGTGATTCGGGAGCATATGAAGGTCGCCCAGAGCCGTCAGAAGAGCTATGCAGATCGCCGTCTGAAAGAGTTAGAGTTCAGTGTCGGGGACCGCGTGTTGCTTAAGGTGTCGCCGTGGAAAGGGGTTATCCGGTTTAGACATCGTGGGAAGCTGAGTCCGCGGTATATTGGGCCGTTCGAGATTGTTGAGAGAGTCCGGGATCAGGCCTATCGACTGCGATTGCCTCCGGAGTTGGCCGGTGTGCACGATACGTTTCACGTGAGTCATCTCCGGAAGTGTCTGGCTATAGATGACCAGTATGTGCCCCTATCTGAGATTACAGTCGATGATCAACTGCGATATGTGGAGCAGCCCGAGGCCGTGACCGATCGAAAGATTAAGAAGCTGAGGAATAAAGAGATTGCCTTGGTACTTGTTCAGTGGAGACACCATAAAGGTACCAACGCTACCTGGGAGCCTGAGTCAGAAATGCGATCGAGATATCCTCACCTATTCCAGAGTTCGAGTTAGATTCCGGGACGGAATCTCTTTAAGAGGGGAGGATTTGTAACATCCGTTAATTTGACCTGGTACGTGGAATTATTTTAGTGGATAAATAATTTATTAATATTGGGTTGGTCCAATTATATCCCGTTTCGTGGATTAATACGTGTCGGGATTGGGCTTGCGTGTCACCGGGTTATAATTTTAAAGAACGGATTATATTTTTGGGCTCGTGGGATTAAATGGGTTAAATGGGCATAAATAGTGAAAATGCGATATTGGGTTCGGGTTATTGGGTTCGGGACCGGTTAAATTAGAAGAGTATATACGTGCTTATCTTCCTATTACCTTATCCATTCTTGAGAAATACCCTAAGTGTGTATGTGTGTGTATTTGTGAGCTCCAGCAGCAGAATTGAAGCCCCAAGCCTCAGATTTTGATTGTAAAACCTTGGGATTTAGCTTCTTCATCTTCTTGGGTGTTGTTCTTGAGCTCCAAAGGTAAGCAAGCTATGAATTGATTCTCAAATTGTGTTGTATGCTATGAATTGGTAAGAGTTAGATGTGGGATTCTAAAGGGGTTGATATGTATGGTTTTGTATGTATATTTGTGGTCAAATTCGTGTAAGAAAGGAGTTGTATACTCCTGGGCAACCATGGAAATCGCAGGTCAGGGGTTCAGGTTTTCACGGGGTCGCGGCGCGACCACCAGGGTCTCCGCGGCGCGACCAAGGACCTGTTGGGGAAATCCGAGTTTAACCTTGTAAATTGAGTTGGGGTCGAATTGTGTCGGGTTTCCTTCGGGATTGCTTGGGCTGTGTTTTGTTTGGGTCAGGGTCTTGTTTGGGATTGCTTTGAGTCAAGTTCGGGTTGAGTTCGGGTATTGGTCGGGTTTCGGTTTCGTGGGACTATCGGGTTTGAATTGAGTCCGAATTGTTGTAATCATGTGATATGTGATAATTGGGAAATTGTGATTGATTGTTGGGCTATCCGTGTGATCACAGGGACTAGCGGATCTCGAGCCGGATTTGATCAGGGCGCTCAGACTTCGGGGAACCAATCAGGTGAGTACTCGAGACGTTTTCTAAAACGCGCGCCATCCTTTACGTTATAGTTGAATAGCTATATTGTGCGTGTTATATCTATGTGGGACAGGGACGTGAACCTCAGGTATGCTCTATTCCTTATACGTGTTATGTATGAGATACGAGATCGGTTCAGGGGTCCGTGATGAGTCCCATACGGACGATAAGTCGCGAAGGGGAATCGCGCGGGTTGACTGTCCCTTACAGTCCTTGGGGCGTATATATACGGCAGGGCCTGTAGCCGGGTAGCTTCCGTGCTACAGGGTATTACCGACCATTGCTGTGTGCGATGTGTCCATCGGGGAGGGGTCCCCACAGGGCTGTGTCCGATCTCATACTTGTGCTTTATACCTGAGATGTGTGTTGGGTTATCGGGACAGGGACAGGGGCAGGGATTGTGTGTTATGTGCTTATGTGCAGTGTCAACCCTCGCGTGCTCACGGGCTTTATAGCTCACGTTATCGAGTCTAACATGTTCAGGGAATCAGAAAGGATCTCAGCCGCAGCCGAGATAGAGTCAAGGTTGAATTGAAGATCCGTGGTAGTTCCATATGTTGTATAGAACTTGTATAATGGTTGTTTTGGGGTCGATGTATCCAGTGACCGGGATTTGTACGTTTTGTCAATCTGGGATTTGAATGTATTAACTTTGTGTTTAAAGTTTTTAATTAGCCATAATCTGCATTACCCTATGACACGTGTGTTATAGATCCGTTGCGTTATTGCCACTTATGATATTATATTGACGTGGCATTTCCGGGATCGGGAGGAGTGTTACATATATTTGGATAATTAATTTTTAAAAAGAAAGAAATACTATAAATATATAGGGAGAGGTTCTTTTAAGAACCTTAAAGATGGTGAGAACCTAAGTACCTTTTAGAGCCCTTAGATCAAAAGGGTATTTTTGGAATAAAATATATTATCTTTCTCTCTCCACCTGTTTTATTGTATGCATCTCCTTTCACTTTCTCTCTCTTACTTTTTTTTCATTTTCATTTTCTTTATCTTTTATGAGAATTCATTTTAATATTAAAAAAACGTATTTTATAAAAAAAATAATTTTTTTTCAATATAAAAAATTAATGTATTCTATATAGAAATATTATGTGTCTATATAGAATGTTATACAATTTTATATCTTTTTATGTAGATTAACATTACTATTCATAATCTATATAGAATGTTATGTTTGTTATATATTTCATATATTTTTATGTTTATTATACAAATATATATCTTTTTTATAGATTGACATTACTATTCATTGTGTTTTTGGTATATTTTATATCAGTTGCATACCAAGTGTTCGATAAAATGTTTAAATGAAATCTTATTTTTTTGTTTCAATGTGTTTTTGGTATATTTTATCATTTAATCTACGTAGAATATATAATACTTGACATTCTACACGACATTCTACGTAGATTGCATGACATTCTACGTAGATTAAATGTCATTCTACGTAGATTGAATGTCATTCTACGTAGATTGTACATAGATTGAATGTCATTCTACGTAGAATATATGATACTTGACAATCTACACGACATTCTACGTAGATTGCATGCCATTCTACGTAGATTGAATGTCATTTCTATGTAGATTGAATGTCAATCTACGTAGATTGCATGACATTCTACGTAGATTGTACATAGAATATGTTCATCGATACTCTACGTAGATTGCATGTCATTCTACGTAGATTACATGTCATTCTACGTAGATTGCATGTTATTCTACGTAGATTAACAGTTTTATTCTATGTATTTTTGGTATATTTTATATCAGTTGCATACCAAGTGTTTGATAAAATGTCTAAATGAAATCTTCATTTTTTTTATTTCAATGTGTTTTTGATATATTTTATCATGTAATCTATGTAGAATATATGATATTTGACATTCTACACAACATTCTACATAGATTGCATGTCATTCAACGTGGATTAAATGTCATTCTACGTAGATTGCATGTCATTCTACGTAGATTGCATGACATTCTACGTATATTGTACATAAAATATGTTCGTTGATACTCTACATAGAATATGACAGATTTATTTTCAATGTTTTATAATGAAGATTATTTGTAAGATATTAAATATATATGAATGTAACACCCCTCCCGATCCCGAAAATGCCACGTCAATACAATATCATAGGTGGCAATAACGCAACGGATCCATAACACACGTGTCATAGGATAGTGCAGATTACGGCTAATTAAAAACTTTAAACACAAAGTTAATACATACAAATCCCAGATTAACAAAACATACAAATTCCGGTCACTGGATACATCGACCCCAAAACAACCGTTATACAAGTTCTATATAAACATAAAACCATCACAGATCTTCAGTCTATCTCGGATCTACCTCGGCTGCGGCTGAGATCCTTTCTGATTCCCTGAACATGTTAGACTCGATAACGTGAGCTATAAAGCCCGTGAGCACGCGAGGGTTGACACTGCACAGAACACATAGCACATAGCACGCAAACCCTGTCCCTGCCCCTGTCCCGATTGCCCGACACACATCTCAGGTATAAAGCACAAGTATGAGATCGGAGTATACATAGCCCTGCGGGGACCCCTCCCCGGTGGACACATTGCACACAGCAATGGTCGGTAATACCCTGTAGCACGGAAGCTACCCGGCTACAGGCCCTGCCGTATATATACGCCCCAAGGACTGTAAGGGACAGTCAACCCGCGCGATTCCCCTTCGCGACTTATCGTCCGTATGGAACTCATCACGGACCCCTGAACCGATCTCGCATCTCATACATAACACGTATAAGGAATAGAGCATACCTGAGGTTCACGTCCCTGTCTCACATAGATATAACACGCACAAGATAGCAACACAGCTAAAATCATAAAGACGGCGCGCGTTTGGAAAAAAACGTCTCGAGTACTCACCTGATTGGTTCCCCGAAGTTTGGCCTCCCTGATCGAACCCTGCTCGTGATCCACTAGTCCCTGTAATCACACGGATAGCCCAACAATCAATCGCAATTCCCAATTAACACATATCACACAATCACAATGATTCGAACTCAATTCAAACTCGATAACCCCACGGAACCGAAACCCGACCAATACCCGAAACTCGACTCAAGGCAATCCCAAACAAGACTCTAAACCCAAACAGAATCCATCCCGAGGGAAACCCGACAATAGCCCGACCCAAACCCTTAATTAAGGTGCAATTCGGATTTCTCCAACAGGTCCTTGGTCGCGCCGCGGAGACCCTGGTGGTCGCGCCGCGACCCCGCGAAAACCTGAACCCCTGACCTGCGATTTCCATGGTTGTCCAGGAGTATTAAAGTCCTTTATACTCGATTTTTACCTCAAAACACATATATAATCATACAACAGCAACATACAAGTTCCCTTATCATTCAAACAATCAATTCCCACTTTGCAACACACATATTCATCAAATTGGAGGCTAATCACAAGAATCCTTACCTTGTTGAGCTTCAAACACAAGATGAAGAGGATAATGAAGCCAAATCTCAGATTCTACAATCAATTCTTGAAGCTTGAAGATGAATTATGCTGCTAGAGCTCTCAAAACACACACACAACACACTCTTTAGGGCTTCTCAAAATGGATAAGGTAAAAGGAAGATAAGCACGTATATACTCTTCTAATTTAACCGGTCCCGAACCCAATAACCCGAACCCGATATCACATTTTCACTATTATGCCCATTTAACCCATTTAATCCCACGATCCCAAGAATATAATCCGTTCATTAAAATTATAACCAGATGACACGCAAGCCCCAATCCCGACACGTATCAATCCACGAAACGGGATATAATTGGACCAACCCAATATTAATAAATTATTTATCCACTAAAATAATTCCATGTACCAGGTTGAAATAATGGATGTTACAAATCCTCCCCTCTTAAAGAGATTCCGTCACGGAATCTGACTCGAACTCTGGAACAGGTGAGGATATCTCGATCGCATTTCTGATTCGGGTTCCCAAGTAGCGTTGGTACCCTTATGGTGTCTCCATTGAACGAGTACCAAGGCAATCTCTTTATTCCTCAGCTTCTTGATCTTTCGGTCGGTCACAGCCTCGGGCTGCTCCACATATCGCAGCTGATCATCGACTGTAATCTCGGATAAGGGCACATACTGATCATCTGTAGCCAGACACTTCCGGAGATGACTCACATGAAACGTATCGTGCACACCAGCCAACTCTGAAGGCAATCGTAGTCGATAGGCCTGATCCCGGACTCTCTCAATGATCTCGAATGGCCCGATATAACGAGGACTCAGCTTCCCACGATGTCTAAACCGGATGACCCCTTTCCACGGCGACACCTTAAGCAACACGCGGTCCCCGACACTGAACTCTAGCTCCTTCAGACGGCGATCGGCATAACATTTCTGACGGCTCTGGGCGACCCTCATATGCTCCCGAATCACGGCCACCTTGTCACTAGTTTCTTGCAATAACTCCGGCCCGCTAATAGGTCGCTCACCGACCTCGCCCCAACACACTTGGGTCAGGCACTTGCGCCCATATAGTGCCTCAAACGGAGCCATTTTAATCGTGGCGTGATAGCTATTATTATACGCGAACTCGACCAACGGTAAATGCACATCCCAATTACCACTGAAGTCGATAGCACACGCCCGCAACATATCCTCGAGGGTCTGATTAGTACGCTCGGTCTTTCCGTCAGTCTGTGGTCTATACGCCGTGCTCAACTGAATCCTGGTACCCAATTCTCGCTGAAAGCTCTGCCAGAAACGAGACGTAAACCGCGTATCACTGTCCGAAGTAATCGACATCGGAATCCCATGCCGCGATACCACCTCGTTGATATACAGCCTCGCCAACTGATCCATGGTGATAGTACCCCGAACGGCTAAGAAGTGCGCACTCTTCGTTAGTCGATCCACTATAACCCAGATCATATCGTTCCCGCGGACCGTGCGTGGAAGTCTCACAATGAAATCCATCGTGATGTGATACCACTTCCACTCGGGGATCTCTAACGGCTGTAGATGCCCGTGCGGCTTCTGATGCTCGGCTTTAACCCTCAAACACGTCATACACTGCTCGACATATCGGCCCACATCCCTTTTCATTCCCGGCCACCAGTAGAAGTCACGGAGATCACGATACATCTTAGTACTCCCCGGATGCACAGATAGCCTCGACCGATGCGACTCATCAAGAATCAACTGCCGCAGATTCCCAACCCTTGGGACCCAAACCCTATCATGGAATACAAGCAACCCACGATCGTCCCTGATCAATGACTCAAGCTGCCCGATCAATCGTTCACGCTTCACATTATCACCTCGCAGGCCCTCCTGCTGCGCTATTCTCATACTGTCGATCAATGTCGAAGTAATTTCAAGCCTCGAAGCCCTGGAAATCACAGTCTGGCCGCATGCCCTACGGCTCAGCGCGTCAGCTACCACATTAGCCCGACCCGGGTGGTACTGAATCTCGCAATCGTAGTCCTTTAGCAACTCAAGGCTACGGCGCTGTCGCATATTAAGATCTTTCTGGCTGAACAAATACTGAAGACTCTTATGATCGGTATACACAATAAACCGAGACCCATACAAATAATGGCGCCAGATCTTCAATGCGAACACAATGGCGTCCAATTCTAAATCGTGCACGGTATGGTTCTCCTCGTAAGTCTTCAGCTGGCGCGAGGCATAGGCGATCACTTTCCCTCTCTGCATCAGAACACAACCCAAACCCGACCCCGAAGCATCACAGTAAACCACGAAATCATCGGTACCCTCCGGCAAGGCCAACACTGGAGCCTGACACAATCGGGTCTTTAGTTCTCTGAACGCATGCTCCTGATCCTCGGACCACTCAAACGGAACGGACTGCCGTGTCAATCTCGTCAACGGCAAGGCAATCCTCGAGAAATCCTGGATGAAGCGTCTATAATACCCGGCGAGGCCTAGAAAACTACGAATCTCAGGCACTGATCTCGGAGGCTCCCAACTCATCACTGCCTCAATCTTAGCTGGATCCACTTTTATACCCTCGGCACTGACCACGTGACCCAAAAACTGCACTTCCCGAAGCCAAAATTCACATTTGGAGAATTTCGCGTATAGTCTCTCCCTGCGCAGCACAGATAAAACCTCTCGGAGGTGCTGCTCGTGGTCTTCGGCACTCCGCGAATAGATAAGGATATCATCGATGAACACGATCACGAATCTATCCAACATAGTTCTACACACCCGATTCATTAAATCCATGAAAGCGGCGGGTGCGTTAGTCAAACCGAACGGCATTACAAGGAACTCGTAATGCCCATAACGAGTCCGAAACGCTGTCTTCGGCACATCTTCGTCCCTGACCCTCAACTGATGGTAACCCGATCGCAAGTCGATCTTGGAGAAATAACTCGAACCCTGGAGCTGATCAAACAAGTCATCGATACGTGGAAGCGGATAACGATTCTTCACGGTCACTTTGTTCAACTCCCGATAGTCGATACACATCCGCATACTGCCGTCCTTCTTTTTCACGAAAAGCACTGGCGCACCCCACGGCGACGAACTAGGACGGATAAATCCACGATCCAGAAGTTCCTGCAACTGTGACATCAGCTCTCGCATCTCTGTCGGTGCCAGCCTATAAGGCGTCTTAGCAATCGGCACTGCCCCAGGAACAAGATCGATCCGGAATTCTACTTGGCGATCTGGCGGTAACCCAGGCAACTCCTCTGGGAATACCTCAGGGAACTCACGAACCACCGGAATATCCTCTAAGGTCTTCTTTTCCTTCCTCGCGTCAACTACATAAGCTAGGAAGGTCTCGCACCCTTTAGAGACATATCTCTGAGCCCTGGCCATAGATACAATCCCGATATCTCCCTTACGACGTTCCCCATACACAATCACACTCTCACTGTCAGAAATGGGTATACGGATGATTTTCTTGGCACACAGGATGTCAGCCCGTCTGGCAGTCAACCAGTCCATACCCACAATCACATCAAAGCTACCGATCTCAATCGGCAGCAAATCAATCGCAAACTGATGGGAATCTATTTCTAACACACAGCCCCGATAAACCTGACTCACTAACATCGAACTCCCATCGACCCTCTCGACAATCAAAGGAACAGATAAAGGAGAAGCAGACATACTAAAATACGCACAAAATGTAACAGACACATAGGAGCGATCTGCCCCGGAATCAAATAACACACGAGCTCGAAGTCCGTTAAGGATATACGTACCCGAAACAACATCTGTAGCATCCCGTGCCTCCTCTGCGGTAGCCTGAAACACTCGTCCGCGGCCTCTCGGAACTGACTCACGGCGGCTGGACGACGACGGCTCTGCCCTGGCCCCACTCGAGCTAGCCCCCTGTACTGCCGGTCCCGGCTCTGGACAATCCCTAACCCGATGCCCTGGTCGCCCACATCTGAAACACAACGGCTCAGGCACCGTACAAACTGAAGCGGCGTGGCCCCGTTGGCCGCACCGGAAACAACGTGGCTGCTCCGATAAACACTGTCCGGAATGGCGCCGGTGACATTTCGGGCACTCCCGATCACCATAAGAACTCTCGACACGGCTGCCGGACACCTGGGACCCCTGTCCCACACTACTCTGGCTCTGTACTCCCGACCCCTGACTCTGGCCCTGACCCTGACGTCTCGATCGACGATCTCGACCCCGATCCCTATCACGTCTCTGACCCGACCCTTGCCCTGAAATCTGCCCGGAACCCTGACCTGAAAACCGCCACTGATCCGGACGCTGGTCACTGGGGGCGTCCCCGGAAGATCTCCATACACTGGACGGCTGATCAGAAGTCCCAGTACGCTGCCTCTGGGAAGAGGGCTGTTCCCTTTGCTTGAGGATCTCTCGCTCCCTCATGCGGGCCATCTCAAGGGCTCTAGCAAATGTCGGGGTATCGTGTAGTCCCACAAACTCTCGGATATCTGACCGAAGCCCATCAATAAACGCGTCTGCCTTACGGCTCTCCGTGTCAACATGCTGAGGTGCAAACTGTGAATACTCGTTGAATCGGTCAACATATTGCTGCACCGTCATATTACCCTGCTGCAAATGGAGGAATCGGCGCTCCATCTCCCGTCTCTCATCCCTCGGAACGTACTGTAGCTCAAACATAGCCCTGAACTGCTCCCAGGTCATAGCATAAGCGGCGGACTCAGTCATCGACGACTCAATCGATTTCCACCACTGCAAAGCACCGCCCCGTAACTGATATGCGGCGTACCCAACCATATCTCTAGGATCCACATGGGCCACTCGGAACGCGCCCTCAATCTCTCGCTCCCATGCGATGGCCGCCCCCGGCTCACCGTCACCCCGAAACTGCGGCGGAGCCCCTGTCATGAAATCTTTGAAGGACCCGCCCCGCTGAGAAGATGACGAAGCACCACCCCTAGATTCAGTCTCGGCACGCTGAACAACTGGCCCCAAACTCTGACCCTGCTCACGCTCTTGCTCTTTCTGCTTCCTGTAAAACTCGGTAAGAACATCTAGCAACTCGGATTTACGAATATACTCGTCACTGGGCGGCTTACCCGCGCCCGAACCCTCTCCCTGATCTGCCATGATAATCTGCACAAAGCAAAACGATTAAGCACAAGGGATAAATCACCCAGCATTATACACTAAGCCAGGTCGGTTAATCCACTATATAATCGCAAACGATCCCCCATGAACCGGAACAAGGTCTAAGTTAAGCATCCACTAATGATACTCAAGCTTCAAACCACAAGCTCTGATACCATGCTGTAACACCCCTCCCGATCCCGAAAATGCCACGTCAATACAATATCATAGGTGGCAATAACGCAACGGATCCATAACACACGTGTCATAGGATAGTGCAGATTACGGCTAATTAAAAACTTTAAACACAAAGTTAATACATACAAATCCCAGATTAACAAAACATACAAATTCCGGTCACTGGATACATCGACCCCAAAACAACCGTTATACAAGTTCTATATAAACATAAAACCATCACAGATCTTCAGTCTATCTCGGATCTACCTCGGCTGCGGCTGAGATCCTTTCTGATTCCCTGAACATGTTAGACTCGATAACGTGAGCTATAAAGCCCGTGAGCACGCGAGGGTTGACACTGCACAGAACACATAGCACATAGCACGCAAACCCTGTCCCTGCCCCTGTCCCGATTGCCCGACACACATCTCAGGTATAAAGCACAAGTATGAGATCGGACACAGCCCTGTGGGGACCCCTCCCCGATGGACACATCGCACACAGCAATGGTCGGTAATACCCTGTAGCACGGAAGCTACCCGGCTACAGGCCCTGCCGTATATATACGCCCCAAGGACTGTAAGGGACAGTCAACCCGCGCGATTCCCCTTCGCGACTTATCGTCCGTATGGAACTCATCACGGACCCCTGGATCGGTCTCGCATCTCATACATAACACGTATAAGGAGTAGAGCATACCTGAGGTTCACGTCCCTGTCTCACATAGATATAACACGCACAAGATAGCAACACAGCTAAAATCATAAAGACGGCGCGCGTTTGGAAAAGTCTCGAGTACTCACCTGACTGGTTTCCCGAAGTCTGAACGCCCTGATCAAATCCGGCTCGAGATCCGCTAGTCCCTGTGATCACACGGATAGCCCAATAATCAATCACAATTCCCAGATAACATATATCACACAATCACAATGATTCGAACTCAATTCAAACTCGATAACCCCACGGAACCGAAACCCGACCAATACCCGAAACTCGACTCGAATCCAACTCAAGGCAATCCCAAACAAGACCCCAACCCCAATAAAACACAGCCCGAGCAATCCCGAAGGAAACCCGACACAATAGCCCGACCCAAACCCTTAATTAAGGTGCAATTCGGATTTCTCCAACAGGTCCTTGGTCGCGCCGCGGAGACCCTGGTGGTCGCGCCGCGACCCCGCGAAAACCTAAACCCCTGACCTGCGATTTCCATGGTTGCCCAGGAGTATACAACTCCTTTCTTACACGAATTTGACCACAAATATACATACAAAACCATACATATCAACCCCTTTAGCATCCCACATCTAACTCTTACCAATTCATAGCATACAACACAATTTGAGAATCAATTCATAGCTTGCTTACCTTTGGAGCTCAAGAACAACACCCAAGAAGATGAAGAAGCTAAATCCCAAGGTTTTACAATCAAAATCTAAGGCTTGGGGCTTCAATTCTGCTGCTGGAGCTCACAAATACACACACATACACACTTAGGGTATTTCTCAAGAATGGATAAGGTAATAGGAAGATAAGCACGTATATACTCTTCTAATTTAACCGGTCCCGAACCCAATAACCCGAACCCAATATCGCATTTTCACTATTTATGCCCATTTAACCCATTTAATCCCACGAGCCCAAAAATATAATCCGTTCTTTAAAATTATAACCCGGTGACACGCAAGACCCAATCCGACACGTATCAATCCACGAAACGGGATATAATTGGACCGACCCAATATCAACAAATTATTCATCCACTAAAATAATTCCACGTACCAGGTCAAATTAACGGATGTTACAATGAATGTAATAGTTATTAGATGTTTTACATGATAATCTACGTAAATTACATGATAATCTACATAGAATATATAATACAAGACTATTTGTAAAAAATCACACATAATCTATGTAAAATGTTATGTTTTCTTATATATTTCATATATTTTTATGTTTCTTATACATTTCTATATCTTTTTATGTAGATGTACATTAACATTCAATGTGTTTTTGGTATATTTTATCATGTAATCTATGTAGAATATATGATACTTGACATTCTACACGACATTCTACGTAGATTGAATGGCATTCTACGTAGATTGCATGTCATTCTACGTAGATTGAATGTCATTCTATGTAGATTGAATGTCATTCCACGTAGATTGCATGACATTCTACGTAGATTGCATGACATTCTACATAGATTGTACATAGAATATGTTCGTCGATACTCTACGTAGATTGCATGCCATTCTACGTAGATTGCATGTCATTCTACGTAGATTGAATGTCATTCTACGTAGATTGCGTGACATTCTATGTAGAGTATCGACGAACATATTCTATGTACAATCTACGTACATTAGATAGATTCATTTTCCATATTTTATAATTTAAATTATTTGTAAGATATTATATTTATAATGAATGTAATAGTTATTAGATGTTTTACATGATAATAAATGTTGATTACATGACAATCTACGTAGATTACATCATAATCTACATAGAATATAATACAATACTACTTGTAAAAAATCACACATAATCTATGTAAATGTTATGTTTCTTATATATTAAATATATTTTTATGTTTCTTATACATTTCTATATATTTTTATGTAGATTAACATTACTATTCAATGTGTTTTGGTATATTTTATCATGTAATAATCTACGTAGAATATATGATAATTGACTATCTACACGATATTCTACGTAGATTGCATGTTATTCTACGTAGATTGCATGCCATTCTACGTATATTGCATATCATTCTACGTAGATTGCATGTCATTCTACGTAGATTGAATGTCATTCTACGTAGATTGAATGTCATTCTACGTAGAATGCATGACATTCTACGTAGATTGTACATATAATATGTTCGTCGGTACTCTACATAGAATATGAGAGATTCATTTTTCATGTTTTATAATGAAGATTATTTGTAAGATATTAGATTTATAATGATTGTAATAGTTATTGGATGTTTTACATGATAATCTACGTAGATTAAATGATAATCTAAATATAATATAATACAAGACTACTTGTAAAAAATCACACATAATCTATGTAGAATGTTATGTTCCTTATATATTTCATATATTTTATTGTTTTTTATACATTTCTATATATTTATGTATATTAACATTACTATTCAATGTCTGTTTGGTATATTTTATATCAGTTTCATACCAAGTGTTTGATAAAATGTCTAAATGAAATCTTTTTTTTGTTTCAATGTGTTTTTGATATATTTTATCAGGTAATCTACGTAGAATATATGATATTTGACATTCTACACGACATTCTACGTAGATTGCATGTCATTCTACGTCGAATACATGACATTCTACGTAGATTGTACATAGAATATGTTCGTTAACATATTCTATATAGAAAAAAAAAATATTTTATATAGACATATAATATTTCTATATAAATACGTTATTTTTTAGCAATTAAATAATTTTCTATATAGAAAAAATAATTTTTTTATAAAAAACGTTTTTTTTTTTACTTTAAAAAACAATTATAATGAAAGAAAAATAAAATGAAAATGAAAAAAAGTAAGAAAGAGAAAGAGAAAAAACAGATTTTTTTTCTTCAAAAAATAAAATTTTCACACATTTTCAAGATTCTCCACTATCAAAGTTCAAAATAATTACAAAATTGTCATCCAATATATCAACCATTGATTATCATTAATCCAAATGCCATAAAAGGTTCTTAGGCTCCCACATTTTTTATGGTTCTTAGAAGAACTCTCCCCAATATATATGTATATATATATATATTATATATATATATATATATATATATATATATATATATATATATATATATATATATATATATATATATGAAAACTATGAAAAATTAAATTAAATTATAAAAAGAAAGTAACATTTTGGTCCCTGAAAGTATGATATGTATATAAATGGTCCCTGAAATTCAAACGGACGAAAATGCCCCTGAAACTAACGGCTCAAGTTAACGGCCGTTAGTTTCAGGGACCAAAATGTTACAACTTTTCGATTTTAGGGACTAGTGGTGTAATAAAATTCTTTCAGGGACCAAAAGCATAATTTCATATAAACCACAGGGACCATTTATGTAATTTAGTCTAAATTTTATTTATATTGTTGTGGTTGTTGTTTGAAATTTGATTTCATCACAAATTAATGTTAAATGTAAATATCAACGTGTTTCGTATTAAAATTTTGTAAGATTTTTACTTGGATATTGATTTTAATGATTTTGGGTATTTTCGTAAGAAAATATGAGTTTTTTTTCTATATTTTGAAAGTATTTTGATTATTTTCCAAATGAGTTGTGTATTGGTTTGATCTTGTTATATTTTGGGCCCTTGATGTTAAGATTTACGTGTTTTCTTTGGAGTACGTAATGACACGTCATTCTATATTAATTAAGATCATATTGGATTTTTTGGTTTTTGAAACAAAAAAACCGTTATAACAAATTTTATTAGGTGATCAGTCAATTAATATTTTTTTGTGTCGAGTTATTAATCTAATGTTATATTAATTAAATACATAAATATAATATTTTATGTCCAATTTTTCTATTTCATAAACATTAATTATAAAATATATAACGTAAAATTAAGCGGGTAAATATCCCTGAATACCCGGCAGAAATCCCCATTACCCGTCGGGGACGGGGATGGGGATGCAAAGTAATTACCCGTCGGAGATGGGGACGGGTTTGAAAAGTAATTACCCGTCACTCATCTTATTATTCTTAAAACTAAAGCTTTATCATCTAAACAAGTTTTCACTTTTTATAGAACTACTTGTCTTTTTTCTAAAAACTATAACTTGAAAACTGAAATTGAAAAAAGACTAATTTTCGTTAACTAAACGCAACCCTAGGATTTAAGCCCAAAATTAAGCCCAAAGAGCGAGCATGTAAAAAACCAAAATTAAACTAATAATCCAAATCTGAAAATCTGAAAACCAAACATGAAAAAACTGAACGGTTTTTTTGTTTCAAAAACCAAAAAATCTGATTTGATCTTAATTAATATAGAACGACGTGTCATTACGTACTTTATTTAATTTTAGACAAACCGCAGGAACCATTTTTGTAATTTACTCTACAATTAATAATGAATCAAATCATAATTTATTTAATTAATATTTCAAATTAAAAACCAAAAATGAAAAATTAAGAAAATGGACCAAAATTGAAATTATCAAACTTGTAATTAAAATAATGACAAAATCGTCATTTTTAAAAATTTTAGAAACATGAGTACCAATTCTGCAAGTAAAAAGTATATTGAGGGACCACCACTGCAACTTTGGAAGTTCAGGGACCGTTTCCATAATTTTGAACAAACCACATGGACCAGTAATTTACTCTAAAAATTATTATTAATATTTTTATGACTAAATTACATAAATGGTCCCTGTGGTTAATATGAAATTACGATTTTAGTTCCTGAAAGAATTTTATTACACCACAAGTCCCTACAATCGAAAAGTTGTAATATTTTGGTCCCTAAAACTCGCTCAAATTGTAACATTACGGCTCAAGTTAACTGCCGTAAGTTTCAGGGACCAAAATCTTACAACTTTTCGATTTTAGGGACTTGTGGTGTAATAAAATTCTTTCATGGACTAAAACCGTAATTTTATATAAACCACAAGGACCATTTATGTAATTTAGTCTATTATATTGTCATTTTTATTATTATATAATAATAAACTAATTTAATGTTAAAAGACAGAAAAATTAATTTAATGTACACACTAGAAAATAAATAGTAAAATATTTATAAAAACATATAAAATATTATTATTATTATTAATAATTAAAAATCAAAAAACAACATTTTGAGTTAGATTTTTTAAACTTTTAAAATAAAATGTTAACCTTTTTACATTAAAATAATTTTTTTTAAATTAAATAATTTTTAATTAGGATTCAAACACCTACAAAAATATATAAATTGTTATTCTCAACAATTTGCTAATTAAAAGAAAAATAAAATAACTTTATAACTCTAGGCTTTTTTTTTTGAATTTAAAAATAAAAAAGTTACAAGTTTTCATGAATGATAAAATAAATTTATTATTTTCAATTTTTTTTTTGATATTTTTAAAAACATTTTAAAGAGCTTACTTAAAATTGTCAAAACGTTTAAAATCCTGTGTTTGGTTCGCAGATTTCAGTAAGGATTTAAAATCCCAGGATTTCTTAAATCCCTCCTTTCTTTGTTATTTAAAATCCTAAGGGCCTTCCCCTTAGGAATTTAAATCCCAGTTACCTTGCATTTTTCAGATTAACAAATTTTTTCTATAAGATATTACCAATTCTTTTACAAAATCCTGACAAATGCAAATGCTGCATAATACAAATCATTTGACAAAATGCAAATCCCAAAGAAAAAAATCTGCGAACCAAACGCCCCATTAAGGTTTTCAAAGTATTTTAAATTTTTAAACATTTTATTAATAGTTTAAACTATAAATTTTTTTAAAAAACTTAAAAGTGTTAAAAAGTTGTTTATGTAAAGAATTTTAAAAAGGGTTAAGTGTCATTTTGACCATCCAAGTTTTAGATTTTTTTTGTTTTAGCCATTAAACTATTTTTTGTCCCGATTTAGCCACAAAACTATTTTTTGTATATATATTTAGCTAGTAAACTTTCTTTTTACCGATTTAGCCACTGAAAACTGTCCCGATTTTGTACCGATTTAGCCATTAGTTTTATTCATTTTCTCCAAAATAGAACACTAAACTAAAGTTTAGTGGCTACATCAGAACAAAAAATAGTTTAGTGGCTAAATGAGACAAATTTGAAAGTTAAATGGTCAAAATGATACTTAACCCTTTTAAAAACTTAAAAAACTTTTTTTTGTTGGGTATATTTTTTTTGTTTATGAATATAAAGTGGAGGGGCCTATTTGTAATTTTCTTATAGTTGCTTAGCATATAAATAGAAAATGGAATGTAATAGTGGCGACTGTAGCTGACAGTACGTTTTATGAGATTTTTGAGAGAATATCTAGCCGTACGTATTGTAATCATTTGCTTCTCAATATTAATCATTCGGTTGATTTTAAATCTGTTCCTTATTGTATTCATCCTTATATTTGTATTAGATTTTGATATCATCAATTGGTATCAGAGCCAGATATGGAAATATTTGAGTGATTAAATATGATTTTTACTGTTTATTGAGTATTATTCTCGAAAATATTCAAATATGAAAATCTCGTGTGGTTTTTGATTCTAAGGGTGTTTGAGCTTCAAATTCTGTCGAGTCTTTAGCTTGCAAAGACGAATCCATTGATGTAAGTCTCACAACTCTTCTCCAAACACACAAAAACTATTTGGGGTTTTCTGAATTTTTGAAAAAAAATTTGTGTTCTTGAGTTTTTGGTCGATTTAGGTTTTTAATCAGGAATTGACCAAAGTCACTTCACAAAAAAAGTGTTTCTGTGCTAAAAACGAGTCTACATTGCAAGTTTGAGATCAATTGGTGAAGTTTTTTGTGAAAAATAGTGGATCTGAACTTAGTTCTGTTCAAAACGACTGAATCTCAGGAACCGCCACAATTTTAGTGTTGTTCGCATTAAATCGTATTGTTTGCATTTCATCACTTGTACTTCGAGTTGTATCAAGTGTTGTTTGAGATTTATAAAGAGTTGTTTTGAGTTTTATCAAGTTTCATCCGAGTTTTACAAAGTACTCTTTGAGTTTTACCAAGTGTTCTGCGAGTTTTACAAAGTTCTCTTCGAGTTTTACCAAGTGTTCTGCGAGTTTTACTATTTGCTCTTCGAGTTTCATCAAGTGTCTTTCGAACTTTATCAAGTCTATTTCGAGTTTTATCAGGAGTGTTTCGAGTTTGAGTAAACTTCATTCGATAGTTACAAAGTACTCTTCGAGATTCATTCAGAAGGATTCGAGATTTATCAAAAGTCCTTCGAACTTGATTCTATTCCATTCGAGTTTCATTCCATTCAATTCGAGATTCACCATATACACTGCGAGATTCACCACATACCTTTCGAGATTCAAACTGTTTCATTCGAGATTCACTCAATATACTTCGAGTTTCATCAAGAATCATCCGAGATTTACTTCACTGAATTCACTCATTATTTCATAAAAGGTCTTGGAAGATCAAAATAAGTTAATCAAGATGTCTAAACATGCTCTTGCAATGGGAACTGAAACCAAACCTCCGAGTCTTTACAGAGATGAATACATACAGTGAGGGGAAAGGTTTCTAGAATTTATAAGTTTTCAGGACTTAGCTGATGAGATGATAAAATCACTGACCGATGGCCCGACAAAGTTCTTTGTCACTATACCTGCTGTTCCAAATGGGAATCATCCAGTTCCAGAATAGACTGAAGAGGTTACTGATGCAAATCTGTCTGAGGCACAGAAAAGAAGGAAACTGGGAGACAAGACTGCAAGGAAGTTTATTACTTTCAATCCCAAATGACATTTACATCAGTATCACAAATAATACAACTGCCAAATCTATCTTGGATGAGGTATGCAAGTTCATGAGAGATTCTGACAAAGATGCAACAAACAGAGCAAGAAACAGTCTGATGTCATTTGAGAATTTTAGGGCTAGAGAAGGGGAATTATTGGAAAATACCTACTACAAGGTTTGTCAATCTCGTCAGTGAGATCAAGAGGAATGGAGTAGCCAAATCAAACTTGGACATCAATGTCAAGTTCTTGAATGTCCTCAATCCTGAGTGGGAAAAATATGCAACGATCATTCAACAGACTAAAGACATTGATGAAATGGATATACATATGGTCTTTGTGAATCTGAACAATTACCAAGAGGTTGTTCTAAGAAATATTTCGGATAAGAAGCAAGCTGAAAAGACAACAGTGGATCCATTGGCTCTCCTAGCTGAGAAGAAATACAAATTCAAGTTGAAGAAGGAGAAGCTAGTAGTGGTAAGTAGTTCATCTTAATCTGAAACATCTGACTCATCTGCAGACTCAGAAATTGAAGATATGAAAAAGCAAATGGTCCTGCTGACGAATACATTTCAGAAAATGTTCTATCGCAAACCGACGAATAACAAGTTGCGTTATAAAACTGGGTCAAGAAACGATGATAAGCGCGAGCAATATGACAAATCTGGGAAGAGTAGTGGGAAGAAGCATGAGATTTATGACCAGAAAGAGATATATGTCCAAAAAGACGAAGAGCCAAAATGCTATAATTGTGGCAAGCCAAGCCACTATGCCATGGAATGCAGAAAGCCCATGGTCAAGAATTCTGAGTATTACACCAGAAAGGCTTTGCTCGCAAAACAAAAAGAAGCTGGGAAAGCACTTATGGCAGAAGATGATCAGTGGCATCATCTCTCCGATGATGAAGACATTTTAGATGTGGAAACAGCAGAGTCAACAGGCCTCATGTCCTCAGATTCAGGACAATCCTTGGCCAGATGTGTCTTCTTCCCACATTTGTAACATTTTCTCTTTTTAGGGTTTTTGAAAGAAGATCTTTCAGAAACACATTCTGAGTTATTTTTGTTGATTCTTTCAGCAGTTTTAGCAGTTTTATTACTTTTTGTTGAATCAACAGCTTGAGTGGATAGTTCAATAGCCACAGCTTTGGCTGCCTCTTCTTTCCTCTTTTTAGGAGGACAGATGTCAAAGACAGGGAGCTTGATTGGCTTTTGAGCTTCCACAGGTTTGGGAAACTTATTCCCAATTATCTCAGTTTGAGCAATGGCTTTCCCTTTGCCCCTACTGAATTGTGATTTATGCTGCCTATCAGCATATTCACTGTGTCTGGTTTTGAAAAGCTTATTCTTATTTGAAACCAGTTTACCACTATGATTTGAAAACTTATTTGAAATCACAGCAGTTTTGTTTTCAACATGAAACTTACCCTTGTTGAAAACAGGCTGCTTACTTTTTGAAAACTTGTTTTCAAAGTGTTTAGCATCAAAAGGATTAACACGCTTTTTACCATCAGCTTTGGACTCAGAACCTGTTTTGTCAACAGGTTTAGTATCCACCACTTTAGTTTGAACATGTTTTCCTTTCTTTTGCTTGTGTGAACCAGCAGAGCACTTAGCAGGCTGACTTGATGGAGAACAAATTCCAACATCAGCTTTTGACCTAAATTCACACAAGCTGTCAGTGTTTTGAGGCCTGGCAAACCTATTTGTTGAGATTAGTTTACCATTCACATTTTGAATGAATGTGTTTGGAAGTTCACCAAGAGTGGATAAATCTTCTTTCAGATTATTGATCTCAACAATGGAAGCTGCTGTGTCAAGATCCCCTCCAAGATAGGCTTGGATTTGTGCAGGAATCTGTTGACTTATACAATGGCTGACTTTTTGTGCAGATTGGCACCAAGAGTCAACTATCTTTTGAAGCTTAGCATGCTTTATATCTGTTTCTCTCTTTTCTTCCAGTAAAATAGAGTTGATGTGTTTTAATTCATCAAGCTCAGTTTCCAACTTATGGAAACTGTCCAGTTTACTAGATTTAGTTTTAAGATCAGTTTTAAGCTTAGAGATTTCAGATAGTAAAGCATCATGCTTCTCAACAGCAGCTTTTAGATCAACAAGCATATATTCAAACATTTTAACTTTTTCTTCAGAACTGTAAGCCATAAAATTTTGTACCTTATACATCATAGTGGGATTCCAGTTCTCTAAGCTGCTGAAAGCTTCAGCTTCAGCCATATCCTGTTTGAAACTGCTTGTTGATGGGACATCAGTGTTGGCCATCAGACATTGATTGTCTTCTTCATCAGATGATGAATCAGATTCCTCCCAATCACAAGTCTCTGCCATAAGTCCCTTTTGGCGGTTGGAACCCACTGAGTTTTCCAACTTCCTCAGCTTAGCCATGGCCATAAGGTACTTAACCCTATAACCATCATCCTTGTTTGTCTTGTATGGTTTGGATGACTGACCAACAGCTTTTGACACACAGTCAGCAGCTATATGACCAGTTTTGCCACATTTGAAACACTCAGCCTTGGATTTATCAAATGCCTTCTTTTTGCCAGCACCTGAATTTCCTTGCAGCATGTTTCTTCCAAACCTTTTCTTGTTGAACCTTTTGACAAGCATAGCTATCATTTGCTCATCATCTTGTTCAGCAAGATCTGCAGTATCTTCTTCATCTGACACCTCCTCCTTGTCATCATCCTGTTGATCAGGTTGAGTGAACACATCACTCACCTGATTTACAGGCTGTCTCACATTAGCCACAAAGGCTGCACCTCTTTTGGACATTTCCAAGGCATTTCTCTTTTGTTGCCTTGACTGTTCATCATTCAGTAAGGATCCATACAGATTGACCAGATCCATACTTCTGATAGTACCTGAGTTCCTTAGAATTGTTGAGAAGTAGTTCCACTCTTCAGGTAGAATGTCCAGAAATTTATTTACCAGGGTAAGACTATCCTTAGTGATCCCAACAGCCTTGAGATCATTCACTAGGGCAGTAAACCTGGTGTAGGTTTCAGTGAGAGTCTCCTTTGGTTTAGCAAAGAAGAGTTCATACTGTCTAACAAGATTGTTGATCCTGTTGTCCAGTGTGATTGTGGGTCCATCATAGACTGTACACAAAGTATCCCACATCTCTTTTGCTGTCTTCATTTTCTCAACCTGTTTGAACACATCATCAGGAAGAGAAATGACCAGGTTGTTCCTGGCCTTTGCATCCAGAGCCACCAGTCTCTTGTCTTCATCAGACCATTGAGCTTTAGCTTTCTCAAAGGTCCTGATTTCAGGAGCAGCTCCTTCAACCGCTGGAGTTATTGTAGTAACAGAGGTTGGCACATAGGGACCCTCCATCACTATCTCTGGTAGTTGCACATCCAGATTCTCTAAATAGAGCATCATTCTGCACTTCCAACCAGAGAAGTTTTGATGATTAAATTTTGGAGGTTTGCCCATAGAGCCATTGTCATAGTAAGAAGAATTTGCAGCACTGTTGTCCATGGAAACTTAGGAGAATGAGAGATCTAGAATGACACACACTCTAAACTGCTCTGATACCAGTTGTAGGTCCTGAGAGGTTCCCAAAGTATATAGCTTTAAGCTGTAGAGGGGGGGTGAATACAGCTATTTAAAAACTATGCATTATTTTCTCAATGTTTGTATGTATTATCAACAATTTGTTAATTACAAACAAGCTTGAATGCGGAATAGTTCAAGCTGAGATGACAGATACAACAGTATGTTTACTAGTCTAAGACAAACTCAAACTAGAATACAATGAATACACTCACTAAGAAGCACTCACTGTGTTTACAAGACTTAAGGGAATAGCTTATGTAAAACAGCTTAGACACACAGATACTGATTTACACAGAAGGCTTGCATGCATGAAAATCACACTTGCACGTTCACTCTTGGTTTCAGCACTTAGCTTTTTTTCACACTTCTTTCTGTCCTTAGAAGCTTCCTTTTATACTCACTCAGAGGATCTAAGAGAAACATCTTCATTGGACGGAATGAAAAAGGAGAAGTCTTGTTGAAAAGACAACATAACCTTTTCTGCACTTTTCTGAAAAGCAGACTTGACTTCATATGTGCAGAACTTTTGTCTTTTTACTTTGTCTACTGTTGCATTGCCTTTAACTAATTTAGGAATGTCAACTTTGCGTCTTTCTTCCTTGTAAAGGCCTATTTTGATATAAGAAAAAGGTCTGTCACCCTTTTTCAAATAACCTTTTGTCTTCATGTTACAGAACAGCTTGGGCAGGCTGAGCAGTTCTGTTTTCCACTTTGTCTTCGACTTTGTAAACTGATCTAGCAGTCAAAAACAATACATGATGACTTGGAAACGTATTCCATAAAGTGTTTAGCCTGTTCACAAAGAACAGGTTCTGTTCACAAAGAACAGAACACTTTAAAAGTGCCCAAGCTGCTCACCAGTGTAGAGCAGCGTAGACAGTTTATGTCCAGCCTGTTCAGCAGACAGAGCAGCTTGGACAAACTGTCTTAGTTGCAACACATGCGACACATAGAACAGCTTTAGACTAATATTGCAAATCATCTTTAGGCTTTAATAAGGCATATAACAGGCCTTAAATATAACCTTCAAATGCATCAACAGGTTTGACTGAGGCCTTTTTGTGCCTAACAGGGTGAAATAAACTTTTTCTTGGGGTTACAAGTAAGACAACTGGGTGACGGAATTTTCATAAATCAGTCGAAAACATTCATGTTGAAAAAGTTTAACATGACTAATAGTACCCCGATGCAAACACTCATGGCTCTTGATTCGAAATCGAAACTCGATGAGGACATTTCGGGAAAACCTGTAGATGTTACTCATTATCGAGGAATAAATGGTTCATTAATGTACTTAACTGTGAGTAGACCATATATTATGTTTGCTACATATGTTTGTGCATGATATTAGGCAAATCTTAAAGAATCTCATTTGGCTGCTGCCAAAAAGTTCTCATATATCTAAAGGGTACCCCGAATCTGGGTTTGTGGTATCCTAAAGAATCAGCGTTCACATTGACTGTCTTTTCTGATGCTGATCATGTAGGTGATAAAATGAACAGAAAGAACACATCAGGAGCAGTTCAATTTCTTGGTGATAAACCCGTCTGCTGGTCATCCAAGAAACAACATTGCGTCTCACTGTCAACAACAGAAGCTGAATACGTTGTTGTATCTTCGTGCTGCTCTCAAGTGTTGTGGATAAAGAGTCAACTACGAGACTGCGGGTTTACACCACAAGATTCCAATATACTGTGATTCTCAGAGTGTCAGGATCTATAACTTATGAAAATTATGAATAACCAAGATTAACTGATTTGAATTTATCAGAGTATAAATCAATAATCTTGCTTTGAATCAAAGTTTAATTAAGAAGTTTGCGGAATAACACTTAATTATTTTGACAAAAACTTTCAGAATCAATAATAGCATAAAACATAAGAAATAATCAAGACTGTTTGTATTGCTGAATTCACTGATTACAATCACCTCTAATCTGTTTTGATTAGACGAAGAACACAAACTGTTTTTAGGGTTTTACAACCTTAGAGGCTTAAGAAAACTTGAACAATAAAGCAATTACAGACTCAAAATATGCAGAAAACTCTTATTCTATGCGTATATCTTCTATACAATCTTCTGTCTATTTATATTGCTTTATGGACGTGTTTCCTTGAAGGACTATGACTTCTCTGATAGTAGATATGCTGGAATCTTCTTGTAGATATCTTCCCTGAAAATCAGCACATTCTGTTTATGAAACTGTTGAGCAGCTTGAATGACTTGGCAGCATGAACTGAGCAGCTTGAGTTATTTTGCTCTGGCAGCTTGAACTTTTATACTGGCAGCTCGAGTTTCTTCAACTAGCAGCATGAACTTTGTACTTACACAGAAATTCTACTAACAGTATGAGAAGTCTAACTAACAGCTTGAGTATACTTAAACTATTTCCCAACAATCTCCCCCTAACTTAAATTCTTTATACAAGACTTTAAGTTCTATACAAATAAGGAAATGAAAAAGTAAACTGTTATTTACAAACCAAGGCTTTCAAAAACTTACAATTGTGCAAGCTTCTGATCTATAGCCTTCAAAAATTCTCTCTTCATCTCTTCTTTATCACAAGATATCCTAACTGATTTTATTTGAAGCAGCATATCTTTTGAAAAATTATAAAACTCGAGATTGAAGAAAATACCAAATCCATCTTTGAATTGAATTCTGTAGGTTCTGGATTTGACAAAAATATGTACTTCCTTGATCTGCTTCCCTTTCTTCTCAGCATCTTCCACTTCTTTTCTTGCAAATTCAGCATCAGCAACTGAACTTAGATCTCTGATGAGTTGTTTTACTTGTGGAAGATCAGATATGACTTGAGAAACAGACCCTATGTGGCTGAACTGCTGAAGAGACTCTTGTTTTCTTTCTTTTCTCCATTTCTTTATCATGTATTTCCTGCAGCCTTTCAGTACTCATGGACTGAGCAATTTTCTTTGGTATGTCTGCTGCAACGGGAAAATTGATCAAGAATCTTCTATTTTCAGCCTTGGTATGCCCAGTTGGCATCTTCCTCTTCCTTTCACCTTGCTTGACCACAAACCCTCTTAGGTAATCTCCTAAGGTTTCATCATCTTGCATTGGGGCATGGGTTTGCTGGTCTAAGGCCTGATCTTGTTCTTCTGCTAATTTTCTGGCAATCTCAGCATCAAAGGCAATCTGGGCTTTTCTGGAAGAAAACTTGTGCTTTGGAGACTCAATGAGAATACCCTTGCCCTTATCTTTTGTAGCAGAAGATGTAGCTTGGACTGAACTGGATGGAGCTTGAATACCTTCTCTTATAACAACTCCAGTTGCTCTTGTAGAAGCAGCTTGAGTTTCTAGGCTAACAGCTTGAGAAGCTGTTGGGACTGCTAGCCTAGAAGATGGAGCTGTTGATGCTGCTTGGACTGTTGGTGTTGGAGCTGCTTGGACTGGTTCAGGAACTTCCTGATTCTCCCCCTTTTTGGAAGCATTGGTTTGGTCAGAAGGACCTACAACCTTTGCCACATGGGTTTGAATCAACTGCTCTAGTTTGATGAGCTTATTTCCACAAAGAGTAAACCCTTTGTGTAGATTAGCCAGTTTCTGATTGTGAGCAGCTTCTGCCTGTTTGAGTGCATGAATTTGTGCCCCCTGTGCAGCAATGATGGACATTTGGTATTCCAACATTGTTACAACAGGTTTCAGCTTTGGATCCGTTAAGAGCATCAGTTGCAGACTAGTCTCAAGATCAGATAACACCAGGGGTGTTTGTGGTCTATCACTGACATTAACACCAGAAGTAGAAACCTCTGGGCCCCTCTTTTCTTGGTACTGGGGACTTCCAGCTCGTGTTTGCACACTTGCTGTTGCCATGGGTGTGGTCTTAGAGATGTTGGCCCTGTCCTGTGCCTCTTGTGCAGAGACATCAGTAGTGCCAGCCACAGAACCCATATGAACAGTCTCAGAAGAGATGTTCACCTCCTGATTGAGGTTGGGAGTGTCCTCAATTGGTTCCCTTTGGATATTCTGTGCAGAAGGATCCTCCTGCACAGGGATATATGGCTCTTGTCTAAGGGAGGAGGAGGAAGGAGCTCCTCGTCCCCTTTTCCTTTTATATAAGTATTGTAGTGGGCGTGTGGGCTGTACAAAAGGATCAGTGGGAATATCTGTATCATGAGGAGTGGGTTGGGGTCCTGGGGTTGAAGCAGTAATGTTAGGCTGTGTCTGCTCAGGCCCCTCTCCTCTGTTTCTTGTGATGAT
Source organism: Centrapalus pauciflorus (assembly GCA_020465985.1). Taxonomy (NCBI): domain Eukaryota; kingdom Viridiplantae; phylum Streptophyta; class Magnoliopsida; order Asterales; family Asteraceae; genus Centrapalus; species Centrapalus pauciflorus. The sequence goes on from JAANYP010000250.1 coordinate 174,583, forward strand.
GTTCATCATTGCAGAGGGCAATGGAGCATCAATGCTAACAAAATTGGCACTTGGCTTTATCAGCCTTTTGATTGAAGATAGTGAGTGCCTATGGGAAACATATATCCTCTTATGTAAATTTGAAGCAGTGCAGGTGTGTGCAATTATTTTTGCCAAAAATCGAGGATACATCAAAAATTTCCCATGCTTCAAGGAATGATGCCTTAACATTCCTTGAAAGATCATATTTGAAAAATTAAACTGTTGGCCAGTAGAAAAGCACACTAAGGCAGTGGCAATATTTGAAGAAAATTCGGACCAACCAGTTCTTTTGGGGCTTAAACATTGCTGAATAATATGCACAAGGTATTTCCATTTAGGAGAAAAATGTGCTTTCAAGAAAGTAAAAGAATCAGCAGGACCCCTATATCCAATATTTTGAAGACCAAAGTGTAAAGCAGTAAGAGATAGGTCTTTTATACCTGTGGCATCTTGAAGATGCAGATGATGTCTGATGGACTCCTCGGTGATATTGATGGTAGTACCATCGATTTTGGAAGTCAGGGTAGGCACTCCATTGATGGTTTGAACATAGGCATGATTCCAGAATTGCTCAATATGAGATATGTATATAGTGGGGTCAATATTGAGTGCATAGTGTATATGGGAGTGCCTGAGGAAGTCCATCATCCCATGGAACGGTTCAAGGTCAGTGTGTTTCAGGGTGTATGGGAGGCAATTGTGCTCTTTTAGTCAAAAGAGCTGTGTCTAGGCAGTAAACATTGTCCTTTCTTGGTGTTCTAAGTAAAACAAGATTTTCAGGAATTTTGAAATCCTTTGAAAGAACAATGCACTCAGAATCTGTGAACAGAACAATGTTTTGTTTGTCACAGATTTGAGAGACACTCAATAAATTGTACTTAAGCTGTTCAACATAGAAAACATCATGGAATGTCATGTTGCCTGCATTTACAGTACCTTTACCTGTAACCTTACCTCCTTTTGAGTTGCCTCCAAACGCAACAAAACCTCCATCAAATCCTTTGAAATTCGACAAGCATTCAGAATTGCCTATCATGTGCCTAGAGCATCCACTGTCCAGATGCCATCTTGTCCTATGAGGAGACCTGTGGTTGCCCTGCACAAATAACAGCTTAGTTAGTAGTGGAGTAAACCCAAACCAAATTGGTTTTGGGTTGGCCTTGTACATTGACATAACTAAAAACTGTTTTTGACTTCTTGTATTTGGTGAGATCTACTGATGGAGTCTTTGGAGAGTATTTAGTGATGATATGAGGTATCCAATTATTTTGATCATCTTTTCTTCTGACAGTCTCAGATGATTCACTAGCAGCTCTAGTTTGGTGCCCAGCAGCTTGAGCTGTGTTAGTAGTGCTAACAGTTTCACTTTTTGCACTACCAGCATCAGATTTTGACTTAGCAGTCTGATCTTTTGCATTAGCAGTTTGAGCAACAGATTTGTCCTTGACGCACCATATTTGTTTAAAACTTGATTTAGGCTTTGCCAAAACTTGTTTTTGATGTGTGGACTGTTTTTTATTAACTTTTGAGAATCTGTGATCAACTGCTCTCTTTGGAGCTGCTGTGGAAGGTTTCACTTTTGAGTGCTTTGCCTGTTTAGGATTTGATTTTGTGTGATGCACAGTCTGTTTTGCAACAGCTGGTTTGTAAAAACAATCCTTGGCTAAGTGATTCTTCCTTCCACAGTGATAGCATCTTTTGACAGTTTGAATTGGAACACCAGACTTTTCTGTCAATTTCTGGTTCTTGTTTCTCTGGTTTCCTCTTACCTGCTGTTGTTTAGGAAACTTTTGAACACCATGCTTTTGGCATGTGCAGATAGAAACAGTTTTACCTCTTTTAGTTCCTTTTGATGAAGATGCAGTGTTACAGTTAGAATGTACAGAAACTTGTGGAGTAGCATTGCATACACTCATCTTCTCTTTTCCTTTCTTACTGGGAACTTTGACTTCTATGGGTGCACTCTTTGTGTCACAGTCTCTATTTTGACTCTTATCTTCCTTTGGTTCAGGACTGCTGTCAAGGATAGGATCTACAATAGTCATAGACTCATCTAATGGTTCATTGACAAGTCTATCAGCAACTTCACTCATTGGATGAATGTACTTGTTATTATATGGAGGTGGAGTAGCTCTGTATCCTATTCCTTCTTTGGGATTGACCTGAGATTTGACTCTATCTTTGAATTGAACTTCCATTAGGTGTTCTAGCTTTTGATTTGCTAACTTGAAGTTACCTAAATCTATGTTAACAGATTTCAGTTTCTCATTAGCCTCTAACACCTTCTGTTCAGTTTCTTCTACCTTTTTATTCAAAGATTCTATTTTCTTATTGAGTTCCTTTTTCTCCCATTCATGATAGTTTCTATCATACCCCATTTGAAGCTCATTATCCTTATAGTCATTGATCTGTTTTTCCAGATCTTCTATGGCTTGCATATATTCATATCTCCTTTCTTCCATCTTAGCTAGAGTTTTGCACATGCTCTCATTATGATCTCTGTACTTTTTAACCATATTTTTGCATGATTGAGAGCAGAGTTTAGAATTTACCTCAGATGGTAGTTCAGTTGAGGAGACATTTGAGGTTTCTGCCATCAGTGCTTGATTTTGGAATTCTTCCTCTGTCTGATCACTCCAGTCAAACACATTGTCTTCTTGAGAGACAAGTGCTGTTGATGAGGAAGCTTGGATGGGCTGTGAAGTCCTTGATGGTTGTTGACCTTGAGATCTACATTCTCTGGCAAAGTGACCAAGCTTATGGCATTTATAGCATTCCACTTTTGATTTATCAAAAGATGGTTTGCCATCTGTTTTGGCTTGAAAGTTGGTCCTTCCAGTTCTTTTCAGGAATCTTTTGGCTCTCATGGTCAGCATTGCATGTTGCCACTTTAAATCCATCTCTTCAAGATCATCAGGATGGATTTGTTCCAAGTCTTCAACATTTAGAGCAAATAATCCATCATTGGCAACAAAAGCTTCATAATGAGTTTCAGCAGAATTGCCATCACCACCTGAAAAAGAATCACAGTTATTAGATTTTTCAGAGGACAAAAGAGCAGTGTTGTGATTATAAGAAAAGGATTTCTTTTTAGCATCAATTTCAGTCTCAAACACTCTTAGACTGTTGTATAGATCATCCAATTCTATCTCATCAAGTGTGTCTTTTGTTCTCCACTGTGCAGCATAGACTGTCCATTCTTCTCCAAGAGATCTGAGAAACTTTCTGTTGACCTCATCTTGATCCAGATTGACCCTTGCACTTTCCAGTTCACTTATCAGTTTGTTGAACCTGTCAAAGATTTGAGTGAGGTTTTCATTCTTGCCACCAGAAAAGTTTTCATACTGCTGTTTCAAGAGGTCCTTTTGATTTCTCTTGGTACTTGCATTACCAGCAAACCTCTTCTCTAAGGCATTCCAAAGAGAGTGAGCAGTATAAAACTTTTTAAACTGATGTTGATAAGCATTAGGAATGGCTATTTGTAATAATGTGAGTGCTTTCACTTCATTCATTCTAGCCTTCCTTTCAAGTTCAGTTTTTTGGAGGAGTTTTTACTGGTTTTCCCTCAGCATCAAGTTCTGGATCAACTGCAGGAGGAAATTCAACAGCTTCCTATATGGTATAATCAATGAATTGAATATGCTGTTGAATCCTGAGTTTCCACATCTCAAACTCAGTGGGCTTGAGCATAGGCACTTTGAGTCCTTGCCCAGATCCACTGCTGCTATTTTCAAATTCCATTGAAAAAGATTAAAAATTTGAAAGAAAGTTTTCGACTTTGAAAAACAAAGAACGACCTGGCTCTGATACCACTTGTCAGGATCTATAACTTATGAAAATTATGAATAACCAAGATTAACTGATTTGAATTTATCAGAGTATAAATCAATAATCTTGCTTTGAATCAAAGTTTAATTAAGAAGTTTGCGGAATAACACTTAATTATTTTGACAAAAACTTTCAGAATCAATAATAGCATAAAACATAAGAAGTAATCAAGACTGTTTGTATTGCTGAATTCACTGATTACAATCACCTCTAATCTGTTTTGATTAGACGAAGAACACAAACTGTTCTTAGGGTTTTACAACCTTAGAGGCTTAAGAAAACTTGAACAATAAAGCAATTACAGACTCAAAATATGCAGAAAACTCTTATTCTATGCGTATATCTTCTATACAATCTTCTGTCTATTTATATTGCTTTATGGACGTGTTTCCTTGAAGGACTATGACTTCTCTGATAGTAGATATGCTGGAATCTTCTTGTAGATATCTTCCCTGAAAATCAGCACATTCTGTTTATGAAACTGTTGAGCAGCTTGAATGACTTGGCAGCATGAACTGAGCAGCTTGAGTTATTTTGCTCTGGCAGCTTGAACTTTTATACTGGCAGCTCGAGTTTCTTCAACTAGCAGCATGAACTTTGTACTTACACAGAAATTCTACTAACAGTATGAGAAGTCTAACTAACAGCTTGAGTATACTTAAACTATTTCCCAACACAGAGTGCAATAGCTATAACATCAAATCCTGTGCAACACTTTAAGACTAAGAACATCAACATCCGATCATTTTATTAAGGATCATGTAGAAAACAAAAATGTCGAATTGTATTTTGTACCTACTAAATATTAGTTAGCTGATTTGTTTACCAAAACGTTAGATGAAAAACGTTTTAATTTTTTGGTATACAAATTTGTATGCTAAATTGTTAGATTTAAAATTCAGTTGCTACAAAACATAATTATGCAAATTTTCTATTTTTACTTGATTTATTTTAAGTTAATCTCTAGTTCTTTAAAAGCACTGAATTTTACGAGATTTAATTAAGTTTGGATTGTCGTGTGCAGGGGGAGCTAACTGAAAATTTTATCTGAATATCTGCTTTGAATAACTTATCTAATATTTTTAAATGTGCTTGATTGTAGGGGAGTCTTTAAAAAAGTGACATCAATTTGAGGGGGAGCACATATGCATACTTCAAGGGGAGCAATTTTTGTTAATTGTTATTGATATTGTTTTTTTTTTTTTTTCTGTGTTATGTTTTTTATAGAGTTTAATTTTTTTTAGTTATGTGGTTCTATTTTTTTTAATGTGTGATATGTTTCAATTGGACTTATTGGGATTAAATGAAAAAAATGGGAAAGGAAAATGAGATGGGTCGGGTACCAACATTTTTCAAACTTTAAATTTCAAATTCACTTTTTTTCAAACACCTCGGCTACAGTGCACACCGCCTTTCCTTTCCTCCACTCGGTTTCTATTGAAGTTCAACAACAAACATTCAGGTTTGATTCAAAGTTTTTAGTGAAAATTTGTAAGTTTTTCTTGTTTCTTTTTATTGTTTAACATCTACTATGTGTTTATTTGCTTTTATTTTTCATTTTGTGTCTGTGTATGTCACTGTCCGTCATGAACCCGGTATGTGCAATTTCTGGAACCTTGCATGAATGTTTAAGAGTTCAAATTGATTGTTTAAATTTGTGCGTAATGGTAAACTAGTCATGACTTTCAAATTTCAAGTAATATGGTGCATGTCAAGACCGTCCCTTACAGGGCAGTCATGAACGACTAGGTCCCAAGGAGCAATACAACATCAATCAAAACTAAGATAGAATTAATGAAGTGCGGAATTTAGACAAATTACAGAAGTTAGGAATAGATTACAATAAGTTTAAAACAAAACTAATAAGGCATAAGGTCACTAATCTATTACATAGCCACGATACATAATCCAACAACTACCCTACCACCAACATAATTGCCTTTATTCGATACCAATTTGCAGATAGGTAGTGGTCTAATGACTTCAAATTCAGGCGCGCAGATCCTAAGGACTTGGTTCGGCTGGACCTTTTCCTTTGATTAAACCTGTGATTCAACAACAACTGTAAGCGGTTCTTAGTGAGATTATAGATTTAACAGTTAACATGCCATGACAATTTTAAGCGGAGACTTGACTTTGAATTTTGACTTTAATCTCTGACTTTGACTTTAAGCGCGATTTTGACATGACTGCCGCTATCAGCCAGACATTGTGAGACGTAGGACTTAAGATCGGATGATGTTTAATCCCACGCACACGCTTTTAATTGTGGGGATCAGACACATACTGGGCTAGCTACCAGTAAGACAACGTGGGGAAACATCGGAGTAGACTTAATCATACACTGACATAGACTACTCAAACTTGAATTGTGCGGAAGCATATGAAAGCATTGATATTAAGGCAAATGACTGAAAGCATTCAAGTAATGAATCCAGATAGCAACAATAATATATCCAAGACTAATTCAGACTGTAAAGACAAGTATGCATGATGATATATTAAAAGCTATCATGATCCACAGGGCATCACCGTACCAAGGTGTGCACATGTCACATTCTAGCTGATCATATAAGACTTTCAAATAAAGCTAGAGCAACAATATGTCTCACAGGAAGACAAACATGTATACAGTTATTTCTATAACTCAGAGTTACTGTTGTATTGCACAACTGTTGACTTTGACTTTCGTAAGCGGAATGAATCCACCACCTGAGTTATCTCAGGATTTGACTTTAGCTTTGACTTTACTGACTTTAGCTCTGACTTTGGCTTTGACTTGCTTCTCTGACTTTGGCTTGGCTTTATTGGCTGAGCTTGACTTTAATGACTTTTAGCTTGACTTTTCTGGCTTGGCTTTACAGACTTTGACTTTATAATATAGTTTAGATTTAGCTGAACCTTTTATTTGCATGACAATTCAATTTACATAAGCTTTCATGTCGTTACACAACATAATTGTGTAATTCTGTTGAATTCTCGGACTTTCTGTAACTTATGTATAGACTTGTTCATTTATTGACTTTACATGCCATCTCAGACTTTTGTTGTATTTATAATTAGGCATTAAAGCTTATGATTTAGTCTTGACATGATTAAAATGACTTTGTGTACTTTCATGCATTTCATGGACGTATGTGATCTTATGATATCATTATTTGACTTTATTTGCAAGTTTAACTCTTTTATACACATGTCATTGACATATTATGCATATCTTATTATTAAACTCTCACTTTATGCTTTCCTTTAATTCTCATGTCAATGAACAACATATTTACTGAAATGTCATCGTTTACACCCGTATAAATTCAATTCCTTTCGAATAATGATACATATAAACTTATTATACTTCAAACATGCTCCCTATATTTGTGTAATTTGATTGAAAATTTTCCACATCATACTCACTTATATTAATGCTTACACGTGTATTTATGTTAACTAGTTCATGCTTGTATTAAATCAATTATATGTCTGAAATACATATGGATCCACACAACAACACACATACACAAGCATAATTGTAATAATCTTGTAAATTTGTTGTTGTTGGTTTATGCTATGACTGGACACACACATACAAGCATTGTAATGATTTAATTAAACTAAAAGGGGTGCTGTTATGCTAATATATATATATATATATATATATATATATATATATATATATATATATATATGTATGTATATCACGTTGCACATACATCACATTTACACACACAAGTATGCACTGTACATATAGAGTATATGTATACATATGTGTATTAAAGGAATAAGGCTGCTGGACTCTTTTATTTTCTCTGCACACACAAACAAATGCTGCAAATGTGTGTGTGTGTGTGTGTATATATATATATATATATATATATATATATATATATATATATATATATATATATATATATATATATATATATATATATATAAGGTGCTGGAATTTTTGCTTTTACACACTGCACAATATTCAAACCAGAGTTTCATTTAAAAAGATAATGGCTATCTTTACTTTCTGTTTCTGTCACAAATACAGCCACACAATACTCACACATGCAATATAAACCGAAAAGAAAGGCTGCTGGTAAAAGGAAATGGAATGCTGGACTGTTTCTATCATCGAACACTCTGCTCACACACACACCACATATACTATTTTTGCTAAATAAAAGAAAGGTGTTGTCCCTGTTTCTGCATATATATGTATACACAACACACATATACATATATATGCATTCACAGGATCAAATTTTAAGCTTAAAAAGGAAATGATGTTTCTGATTTAAACCTTTGTTTCGGTTGAATGGTTTCGGTATTTCACATATGGTCTCGGTAGTCTAGGTACTTCATGTAATTTTCTGCTGTTCTCAGTAGATTAGGATTACCGACACCTCATGGTTTCGGTATTATCATATGTTTCGGTAATGTTCTTATAAGGTTTTAGGTGGTCTCGGTTGGCGTTTATCACCAAAACTTCAAGGTTTCGGTACCCCCTGGTGGGTTTCGGTATATAGGAGGTCTCGGTAGGCTTTGGTTTCAGTATTGTGACTGCTTTTGTTTGGTTTCGGTAGTGCACAGGAGGTCTCAGTATTACATGCAAAACACACACTACACACACCTGCACTTTCACTTTCTTATTTCTGTATTCTTTGTTTTTCAACAGATCCCGCAACCTTTTCAAAATAAGGAACTAAACTCTTAAATTGTTAAAAAAAAAAACTTCAATTAAGTACATAACAAAACATGCATTCATTTGCTTTGATGTTTTTCACACTAATTGATACTAAATTTTTTAGGTTTAAAAGATTTTTGTTCAATTATAAATTTCCCAGAAATCGTAATATATTTGCACACACATGGGATGTTTTTAGACTTGAAATTACCTTTAAATCTTGTAATAATCTTGATGTTTAAACTTGCTTGACGATTCTTTGACTTGATTTCTTGATGATGTTGATGATGAAGATGAACTGTGGCTTTAGTTTGGGAAATAAAGAGTTGATTTCTAATTAGATGGAAAAATGAGCAGAGAACACTCATTTGGGGGTTTATTGGGTTCAAGTTTTATTTTTAACATTTTGACCCCATTACTTTCTTTTCTTTTAATTCTTTTAAATTAACAAGACAAAGTTTATAATTAAAACTTATGACTAAATTGTAATATTTATTAACTGTAGGTCCCAAAAGGTTTCCCTAGAGTATTGTTCTAAGCTGTAGAGGGGGGGGGGGGTGAATACAGCAATTTAAAACTCAACACTCTTTTCTCAGTGTTTGTGTATATTATCAACAAGTGTTAATTACAAACAAGCTTGACTGCGAAAAGGTTCAAGCTGAGATGACGGATACAACAGTTGTTCAACTAATCTAAGACACACTCAGACTAGATACAATGATTACACTCACTTAGATGCACTCACTGTTTTTACAAGACATAGATGGACAGCTTGAGTATGAACAGCTTAGACACACGTACTGTTATATTCAAGCAGACTTGCATGCATGCAAAACACACTTTAACGCACGATCTGATTTCACACTCTTGATATCTCATAATCATTGGAAGCTTCCTTTTATACTCTCACTGAGAATCTCAGTAAAACTTCTTCATTGGACAGATGAGATAGTGGGATGTCTTTCCAATAAGACAAGACACCTTTTCTGCACATTCTGATAAAGCAGATTTGTCTTCATATGACAGAATCTTTGTCTTTTTCTTTTTGTCAGTGTTGCATAAGGCTTTAACTAAAATAGGAATGTCAACTTTGCATCTTTCTTCTTTTGCTAAGGCCATTTTGATTTAAGAAAAGGTCTGTCATCCTTTTCAGATATCCGTTTGTCTTCATGTAACAGAACAGCTTAGGCAGCCTGTGCAGTTTCCGTTTTCCACTTTGTCTTAGACTTGTAAACTGATCTTGTAGCAAAAAACAATACATGAGGACTTGGAAACATATTCCATAAAGTGTTTAGCCTATTCACAAAGAACAGGTTCTGTTCACAAAGAAAAGAACACTTAAAAATCTGTCCAAGCTGCTCAACAGAACAGAGCAGCGTAGACAGTTTATGTCCAGCCTGTTCAGTAGACAAAACAGTCTTGGACAATCTGCCTTTGTTGAAACGAATGCAACAGGGTAAACAGCTTTGGCTGATATTGCAAATCACTTTTCAGGTTTCAATAAGGCATAAACAGGCCTTAATTATACCTTCAAGTGCATCAAATAGGTTTGATTAAAAATCTCCCCCTCAGATGTATAACAGGTTTGACTGAGGTCTTTTTGTGCCTAACAATCTCCCCCTATTTGCAATAATCAGTCTGAGCTGATTTAATCTATAATCACTATACATTTTACAATACATTTTGCTGAAATAAAAATACAATATTAAAGTAAAGTAAAAGATCAGTTTATATATACTGATTTTTGATTACATAAACAACATATGTTTTTACAAAAGTACAACTAATGTACTAGTGTATATTACAACTGATGTAAAAAATAAAAGTTACAACTAATGCAACTAAGTACAACTAATGTACAAGAGAATTCAACAATTTGGACTGTTGATGACGGAAGCAGATAATGGCAAGCCTGTCTAATAGATGGACAGCTTCCATTCTTCACCTACTCAGACAGTAGGTGGATTTCATGATAGTGGTGGTGACAAACCTTCTTCAAACATTCTTTCCAGCTCATCTCTGGTTTCCTCCAAGTTTTGTATTTCAACTCTGAGGAACATGAAATTGGGATGTTCAAGCTCCCCTCTTTCATAGAAGCCTCCGAGTTGATCCCAGATGGCTGCTATCCACTTACTGGATTGCCTGAAGGAGTTTGCAAGTCTGAATGCTACAAGCTGTTTGAGACCAACTTTGTGTAGGTCTGATGCTCTCTGAAAGCATTTCTTCTTTGTCAGGGGATCTACAAAAAATGCCCCCAACTCAGGTTCCTCAATCAGCTTGCCTTCTTCAAATTCTGCTCCTTTGGGCAGGCTGTAGTCAACTCCTTTGATCTCTACTGCATAGTCACCTTGTTCAATTAAGATAAGGAGTTCCTCCAGCTCTGAATTCTTCTTGTTCCTCTTGGCCTTAATTTTAGGGTAAGTCACAGAGACACCCTTACTTAATTCTTCTGAGATCAGGCCAAGGTCTTTCACTCTCTCTATCAGCTTTTTGACATATGCCCTGATAGTCTTAGTCGTTTCAGACTTAGACTGGCTCAGGGCAACTGCCAACTCAACCCATTCCCTGTACCCCATTTGTGCAACATCAGTGTAGTCATAAGATTCCAGTTCTGGGCCTGTTGCACCCATTCTGGTTATTTGCAATTTCCACTGTTTGCCTTTTCTTGATATGGGCACAGCTTTGACAATAGATTCCTTGGCAAGTCTTCTATCAACAACATCAGAAAACTTTTTCCTTGCCAAGTTGTCAAAATGAATTTGGGCCCTTGCAGAGGATGCTTGTTTGGATTTAGTCACTGAGACCAGAGCACCTTGTTCCTTACCACCTTCCTTTTCAGTTGCTGACTCCTTAGCAGCTTCAAGCAATTTCCGTTGCACCTCTAAAGAATGCATTTTGATTTTGCTTGCCTCTTTGAGTGCAAAGGATCTGGCAGCTTTGGCAGAGGCTTCTTCTTTTCTTAATTTTTCCAGGGCTTTGATCTGTTCATCTCTAAACTCATAATATTTCTCCATAGAACACCCATTTCTTTAGCCCTTGTCTTGTCAAACTTTAGCTGCGTTGCTTTCTAGTGGTCATGGTCAGCAATTGCTTTTTCTTTTCCTTTAGCTGTTGTGATGAGAACAACTTCAGGATTATCTTCTTCTTCTTCCAGAATTAGATGCCTCCTTTTACCACTTAGCCTGTCCTCAGGAATGGATTCCTCCCCCTTAGATTGTGCAGGGTTTGGAGATCCAGCCTGAGTAGGCTGAGCAGTTTCAGCTTGATGAGAGGCACCTTCAACTTGACTTGTACCTGTTACAGATGCACCTGCTGTTTGACCAGTAGATGTTGTTTTCTCCTTAGGAGAAGAGGTTTTCTCCCCCTTAGACTTAGTCTTCGAGGCATACAACTTCTCCCCCTTTGAAGGAGATGGTACAACACCTTCAACAGCTGGTCCGCCTGAAGAAACGAATTCAGCAGGCTTGGCAGCAGGCTTGGGGCCAACCAGGCTATTCACTAAGAAATCCAGATTGTCATTCACCTCTGCAAGTTGGGAAAGACAGGTTTGAAGAGAGGAGGATTGGGAATCAGCAATAGAGGACAGCTTGACAACATTTTCTCTGTCAAAAGCTGTGAAGAGCAAACTTTGAAGCTGTGCAAGATGTAACTCAAGAGAATCCTGCACATCATCAAGATTTGCTGACACAGAATTTGGCAGAGAGACAATTAAAGAGTTTAAGCTGGCCAGTGTATCTGGAAGGGTGGTAGTGCAAGAAGTGAGGAGAATGGACAGCTGTTGTGATATGGCTGTCATTGAGGACACGGAGTCCTGTTGGTGTGAAAGAATTCAGGAGAGAGAAGTGAAGATATTTTGCAGCTGTGCAGTAAGTGCAAGCAGCTGTGAGGAGTGGTCAGCTTGGGGAGAGGGTGGAAAGGAATTCTTGATCAAATCAAAGAATCCCTGAAGCTGGGCATACACAGATTCTGAGATGATGGATGGTAGAGCAGTCATGGAGTTTTCCAAAGATCCAACTTTGTTGGTCAGCAAAGAAAGCTGATCCTTGAAAGGAAGATCTTTGGGGGAAGGAGGAGTGTGGGTAGACTGTTTGGATTGAGTAGATGGGGATGAATGAGATGATGATGATGAGGCAGGTGTTTGAGGATGTGATGGAGAGGGAAGGGTGACTTTGGACAGAAGCTCCATAGCTTGGGCAAAAGTAATCTGGCCCAGCTTGGAGGGGTCAATGGGTCCCTCAGCAGTGGCTGTAGCTGCTTCATCAGGACAAAGGGAAGACATTGGTAGCCTTTCAGATGCTGCTTGTGTTGCAGCACCTTCATTAAGGCCAGGGGTTGTTCCCTCTGCAGCACCTTGGTTTAGAGGTGCTTCATCATGGGGAGATGGAATGTGCATTTCAACATCAGCAGTGGTGAAACCTGCTGATGGAGTTTGCATATGAGGTGCAGCCTCACCAGAGGGATGGTATGATCCCTGAGGTTCATCAGCTTGGGATGTTGGTCCTTCAGCAACTGTTAGGTGTACAACAGCTGTATCATGAGGAGCAAAAGTTGGAGGCTGATCTACTGGATGGTCTAATCCAGCAGTTTTGGCGCCTCGTGCAGACTCAGGGTGTGAAGAAGTATGGGGAGGAGACTGTGTGGACTCAGTATGGAGTGGAGTGAACTCCTGTCTTTCAATATTCTCAGCCTGTTGGGAGGCTGGAATAGTTGATGTGGTAGTCTCCTTTTGTACAACTAGTTCCTGTTGGGAGGAATCAGAGGGTCGAGGCTGACTCAGGGTAGACTCTTGTTGGAGTGAAGCATGCTCCAAATGTTCTGAAGCTTCTCCCAAAATAGGAGAAGCAACGGTGGTTGCATCTTTTTCAACTGAATCCTGTTGAGAGGGAACAGAGGGGCTGGTTTGGGCTGTTGATATCTTTCTGGCAATGGATTTGCGTTGGTATGATTTGAGACTGGGTCAGAAACAAGTGGGATGGCTTGTTCCATATTCTCAGGTGCCACAGAGGCTTCAGGTTCAACAAATGAACTAGGGTGAGAAGCCTGCTCCCCCTCAGCCACAGAGGCTGATGGGGCAGACTTTGACTTGGCTGTTTTAGCCTTCTTGCGGACAGACTCAGCTTCAGTCGTTTCCAGGGTCCTCTTAACAAATTTGACCCTAGATTTGGATTTTCCTTGGGAGCAGTCTCTGGATCCACCCTCACAGCAGAGGGTTCTTCCACCAATCCTAGCAACCTCCTCATTGGTGTTGACAGAGGAGGTTCATTTGGGAGAACAGGAGTATAGAAAACTCTATTCTCTATTACAGGGAATGCAGCAGTACGTAGTAGAGGCTGAGAGTTATAGAGTTGTTCACCACAGATGTGCTTGAAAATAAGACTTAAAAACCTGGGATATCGAACAGCAGCTGGACGTGTTTCCTGCAGCACCAGGTTTCTCAGGTTCATGAAAATCCATCTTGCCATGTTGATTGTAGTCTCATCCACAAGCTGTAGGACTATTGGAATCTCATCACGGCTGAGTTGGTAGAATGAACCAACTTTGCTGCTGAAGCACATCACCACTGAGGCAAACAGAAAACTGTAGGATGGAGACAAATCCTTCCTAAACAGAGTAGCTCCAACTTTGGGTTCTTCTACACCACAGAAGTGTAGCAGATTTCTCATCTGTTCATCTTCAGGCTGTGGCTGATCATAGGTTTCAGCCACAGGGAGACGAAGAGCTTCCATGATCAGACGAGTAGTGATCTCAATGGTCTGAGTCCCATTGAGTATGGTTCCCCTGATGATTTTGGTAGCAGGGTCATAAGAACAGGTATACCAAAATTCATATACCATCTCCTGGTACAGGACACCAGGAGATGCAGTCATTGCGTAGTTCAGTGGGTGAACCTTCAGAAACTCCACCATGTCTTCATAGCCTTTTCCTACATAATTTTTAGGGATGGTTAGGTTTGCAAGGTAGTTGGTAGGTTTCAAAGTCAGCATCGTGGTAATAGACGAGTGTTTATACACATCGTTACCAACGAAAACTGGAAGAAAAGGGGTTTTTTCGGTGAGCCATTTGGAAAGTAGTAGCACAGGACACTTAGTCGAGGTTTAGGGTTCTTTGGAACTTATGGAAGTAGTGAGGAAGACGAAGATGAAACAGTAGATGGGTATTTATAGGATTTCAATGTGAGTGGGTATGAGAGAGAAAAACTTTAGGCGGTTGATTTGAAATGTTCGTTAACGAAAAACTGAACGGTTTTCCATGTCTGAACGGTTGTCAGACCACTTGAGCCTTTTTAGTCACTAACACACGTTAACCCACATTATCCGCAGTAATTAAGTTAAATAAATTAAGTAACTTAATTTGAAAGAAAGGTAATTAAAACTGATGGTCTAAGCTGTTGGTCAAACCTGTGATGAGCAGGGTCATCACAAGCTGTTCATTCTTCAGGCTGTTCATTCAACCTGTTTAGCTATGTGAGAACAGGTTTTGTTCAATACCTAATCAGGTTACAAGACAATGTCTAGTATGACAGATTGAGAGAGTGAGCAGGTTGAAGGTTTGATCATCAGACCAGGTTTGAAATAAAAGCTGAAATTGTCAAACCTGTTATATGCTCAAGTTGTTCAAGTTTTCAGAAACTGGCTAAGTATAGAATATGTATAACCTGTTCTATTTAAGTTGTTCTGGGAAATTTTAGCAGGGTGAGACATATAATAACTTAGAACATTTATCACACTTAGTCACATTTATTTAACATGCCCAGCTTGCTAACAAGATAGTTAAATCTATTTTCATCAAGAGGCTTGGTGCATCCCTTATGAAGTGATGTCTGACTATTATATGTTTTGTTCTGGAATGAAATACTAGATTGTTGGAGATAGCTATGGCACTTGTATTATCACACAGAATAGGAGTCTTCCTATATACAAGTCCATAGTCTTCAAGTTGATGCTGCATCCACAGAATCTGCCCACAGCAGCTTCCAGCAGCAATATACTCAGCTTCAGCAGTAGAAGTAGAAATTGAGTTCTGCTTCTTGCTACACCAACTTATCAACTTACCACCAAGAAGTTGACACCCACCTGTTGTGCTTTTTCTATCTAGCCTGCAGCCTGCAAAATCAGAATCTGAATATCCTGTTAGTTCAAGGCTTGAGTCTTTGGGATACCAAAGACCCAAACCTGGTGTACCCTTAAGGTATCTGAAGATTCTTTTTACAGCAGCTAGATGTGATTCTTTAGGATCAACTTGAAACCTAGCACATAAACAGGTGGCAAACATAATATTAGGTCTACTAGTAGTTAAATACAGCAAGCTCCCAATCATGCCTCTGTAACCTGTTACTGAAACAGCTTTGCCACTGGCATCTGCATCCAACTTTACATTGGTTGCCATTGGGGTTTTGATAGGAGAACTTTGATCAAATTTAAACTTTTTTAAAAGATCTAAAGTATACTTTCTTTGATTTATGAAAATACCATTTGAGGTTTGTTTAACCTGCAATCCTAAAAAGAAAGTAAGTTCTCCCATCATACTCATTTCATATTTTGATTTCATGAGTAGTGAAAAATTCTTGCATAACTGCTCATTAGTAGAATCAAATATTATGTCATCCACATAAATTTGAACATGCATAATATCAGACTTCACCTTCTTTATGAACAGTGTGGTATCTGTTAGGGACAATATTTGTAGAGCTGAAAGTAATATTACTTTAATAATTGTGTTCATCTCTAAGGGGGAGAATGTTGGGAATAAATAATAGAGATGAAACAATTATATTGTATATAATTGTAAATACTCAATAGATTCGGGGTTATATGTGTAAATACTCAATACTTGTGTATTGTGTATAAATAGAAATGTATAGTTCTGTTAATAGAGACAGGAATCGAAGATTACACACACATACACGGTTAGAACAGTAGAGAGAGAAGAAGATTGTTGTCCAAGATAGCCAAGAACTCAATGTAATATTTCTCTCTTTAATCATTCAATATAATGTGTTGGATTGATAATTGTTCATATGAATTGTTCTATATGATTGAATTGCATGAAAAATGAATTCACAATTGGTATCAGAGCCTAGTTTGGCTGATTTTTGAGTGATTTTGAATGAATTAAAATCTGAAATTCGAAAATTTGAAAAACACTGTTACATTTTTTTTGGTTCGAAAATCAGAAAATTCAAAATGGTTTTTGATGTTGTGGATGAAAGTGTTCGAAAAAAAAAATGTTGGGAATAAATAATAGAGATGAAACAATTATATTGTATATAATTGTAAATACTCAATAGATTCGGGGTTATATGTGTAAATACTCAATACTTGTGTATTGTGTATAAATAGAAATGTATGCTACGCATGCTGCATGGAATCGAAGATTACACACACACATATGGATCTGATTTAGAGAGAATAGGAGAAGTGCTTTGCAAGAAAGCCAAGAACATCAATGTAATATTTTCTCTCTTAATCATTCAATATAATGTGTTGGATTGATAATTGTTCATATGAATTGTTCTATATGATTGAATTGCATGAAAAATGAATTCACAATTGGTATCAGAGCCTAGTTTGGCTGATTTTTGAGTGATTTTGAATGAATTAAAATCTGAAATTCGAAAATTTGAAAAACACTGTTACATTTTTTTTGGTTCGAAAATCAGAAAATTCAAAATGGTTTTTGATGTTGTGGATGAAAGTGTTTGATTTTTGGATCGAGTGTAGAGTTTTT
The DNA here is from genome assembly GCA_020465985.1 of Centrapalus pauciflorus. Lineage (NCBI taxonomy): Eukaryota > Viridiplantae > Streptophyta > Magnoliopsida > Asterales > Asteraceae > Centrapalus > Centrapalus pauciflorus. The sequence continues at coordinate 191,828 of JAANYP010000250.1, forward strand.
AAAGACGAATCTGAGGATTTAAGTGTCAAATCATAACTCCAAACACATAAATTTTAATTTTGATTTTTCTGAATTATTGAAAAAGTTTGTGTTCTTGAAGTTTTTGATTAATTTTTGGTTTTTAATCGAAAATTGGATAAAGTTGTTTCACAAAAGTTGTTTCTGTGTGAAAAACGAATCTTCGTTGTTAATTTCAGATCAATTCATGAATTTTTGTTAAATTTTTTTGAATCTGAACTTGTTTTTTGTTGAAAAATAATGAAACTCGGGCAAAACTAAGGTCATAGTGTAAATCGAGTTTTACAAAGAAGTCAATCGAGTTGATCAAAGAGTTATTCGAGAAAGTTTATGTTTTATTCGAGTTGATCAAAGACTTATTCGAGAAAGGATATGTTTCATTCGAGTTTTATAAACTTATCACCCGAGAAAACATAAGTATCAATCGAGTTTCATAAGGAATCATCCGAGTTTAGTCTTTAATCATTCGAGTTTGATCCTTTCATCATTCGAGTTTGATACTTCATCATTCGAGTTTCATCAAGCTTATTCGAGTTTCATTCTCTTTCAATCGAGTTTGATTGTGTTTCATTCGAGTTTCACACTTAACCATCCGAGTTTAATACTTTATCATTCGAGTTTCATTACTCTTCACTCGAGTTGAGTCCTTATTCACTCGAGTTTCATCATACTTTTGACTATTTGACCTTAGCTGCTTAAATTGGTCATAACTTTTGACTGGAACATCGTTAGAAGGCCTACCATACGTCAAATCGAAGCTTGAAAAGAGATCTACATTTCTAGAACAGGCATAGCCGGTTCGGTAAATTTTCGAGGCCCAATTCCACTCCAGAAAAAAGTTACGGGCATTTTTCTGCAGAAAATCTAAAATTTCAACGTCAAAAAGTCAAATCAGAGCTGATTTTTAACAAATTAATCATTCAAGATTCAGTTTTATTCAATCAAGATTCATTCAAATTTTCATAAGTCCATAAAAGATCTTGGAAGTTCATTTTTCTGCAATTCATAATGATGTTTGAACAATTTTCAAAGTCTGAGCTGATTGTCAAACTTACTGAATCTGAAAAGATTCGTAAGAACAATTACGACATTCTCGTTCAGTTAAATACTGATAAACATTTGGCGTTACGTGACGTACAAATACTGAATGAAGAAATTCAACACTTAAAAGAAAAACAAAACTCTGAGAGTTGTGCTCATCAATTGAAAATATCTGAATTACTTAAAGAACTTGATGAGCTGAAACAAGAAAATTTTCAGAATGCAACTCAACTGAAATATCTTTTGCCTGAAAGATCTGATCTTTACAAGAAAGTTCAGGATCTTGAAGATACACTTTGTAAGACAAAACCAACTGATCAGAATTGTATTTTAAACAAAAATGAAGAAATTTTTGCTCTTCAACAAGAGTTGTCTTTAACTAAAGATTTGATTGAGAAGGAAAGACATGAGTTCTTACTTAAAGAACAAGATTTTAAATCAAAATCTGAATTGTTTGAAGATGAAAGACAAATGTTCTTAATCAAAGAACAATCTTTTAAATCTGATTACCAATCATTTGATCATGACAGAAATTCAAATTTAGTCATTATCAAAAGTTTGGAAGATCAGATACTTCATCTTACAAAACAATTACATGTGTTTACTTCATCAACTGAGTCAAAGGTTAAGACCCCTTCTTCAGTGTGTTTAAAATCCAATGTTAATCACTCTAGTTTGTCTTCTGAAAGTGAAGTGAATCTAACTAACTCTGCTAAGTTTGATTCTTCTTCAGATCTTAAACTTAAGTATCTGTTAAAGATACACAGCGGCAAAGATAAAATTGTTGAACAACTTCCGGTCAAGATTTACACCGGTGAATCTTCGAAGTCAAATTTTCTTAAAGTTTCTGAAAATACTGGTCATTCTAATCAGAAAACATTTTCACAGAAAAATACCAAGTATTATCAGAAACAGGCAAGAACCGGACAGTTTTTCAAAAAGAAGAGTTCGCAAAAGTCTGATCATTCAAATTCAAGTTTCTTTAGAAATTCAGATATTCAATTTTCTCATACTCAAAGAACTTTGTTTTCTGCGTTTGAAAGAGAAGCTGATAGTTATAACATGCAATGGGTACCTAAACCCAAGTACAAGTGGGTACCAAAACCTGTTTTGAAATGGGTACCCAAGAGCGCTAACAAGTCTGGATCCAAATCTGTTTGGATACCAAAGACATCTTAAATTTTGCAGGTTATAGGTTTCTTATCATTTCAGATAAGGACCCGTACTTCATTTCAATAGGCTCTTGATTACATCAGATCAAGACCCGTGTTTCAAATCAAAATGGTTTCTAGTTAATTCAGACTAGAACCCGGACTTCAATGAACCAGAGTCAAAGGCTTTCAGTTACATCAGACTGAAACCCGAGTCTGAGAGACAAATCTTACTGGAATTTTTGCCCTGAATTCAACTCCGAAGCTGAAATTGACAAAGAGGGAGTTTTATTTTTATAATTTTTTGCTCCTGATTTCATTTCTATGAGTTGACTAACTGCGTGTGCTTATTTCCAGGGGGAGTTTCAGACATTCTTTGACGATGACATTTTTCAAAACTATGTGTGATTTATCACGAAAATATTTGACACACACATAAAAAGAGTTTTTGAGCTGAAAAGAAATTTTTTTATGAATCTCTGAATCTATCATTGAGATTAATTGATCTAATCTCTTTGATTTTTATAATCTCATTTCTTCTGAGGTTCTTTTTGTTAGAACTCTTCCAATTTATACTGGATTCTCCTGTTATCTCCCATGTGCTAATTCTTTCAAGAAAATCTTATTCTTTTCATATCATATATCAGATTTTCCATTTCATTCTGATATCTCCCAAAATTATCTGCATATCATCTCCAATACCATATAAGTTGGATTTCATCATATCTCATGACCCTTCAAAGCTGAAAATTTTTCTGCTGACTCCGATTATGCACCAATCTGAGTGATAGACATAAATATCGCTTCTATGGTCTAACCAGAACCGGAAGACCTACCCAAGAAGCAAACCATCTATAGATTGTGCGGGTGAGGGTTCTTTAGGTTTATTAGTTGAGAAGTGTCAGTTATCACGGGATACTGACAGGGTCGAGAAGAGATAAAATGTAAATGAGAGGGATATTAAAAGGCGATGGTGGTGCATCAGATCATGCTTTTCGTATAAAGCTGACTGAATTTAATTCTGAAAAGTGAGCCGGAGGGAGCTTAGTTGAATAATGCTGAATGCTGAGAGTTGAGAAAGGATTTGAAGAAAATAAAATCCTACCAACACTGTGTCTGCTGGGTAATCCACATAATCTATCAAGCCCTAGGTGACTTGATATTGAAAAAGACGTCATGGACCCAGTGACGCATGCACTTAACCCCACCAACTACTCAGTTATCTCTCAAAAGATTTCTGTTTCAATAATCACGGAGATATAACACATTTCTATCAATATATCATTTGGATATTATTGATATTGAAACAAGGAAGACAGTTGCTCCGGTCTCCAATTTCATTTGATGCACATTGTGTCTAGAGCTGATTATATACACTTTTAGGACACATCGAGTCTATCAGTCTGCGTGACTATAAACTGCTAGTCCAAAGTGACTAAGCCGGAACAAATACGAGTGATTCTTTCATGATAAAGGATTTCATGATGACTATTTGGAAATCCTACCAGTGTTAATATCACGCCAGCGCTGAAAGTAGGTCACATAGATATTGTCTATTGTGCAAACAGGAATCCTATGTGGACCTGGACTCGTTATTTCACTAATGAATGTGTTTCATTTTCCACAAATTTGAAAAGCTTTGTTTTGTTCTGTAAATCAAAAGTATCATTTTGAAGGGGAGTGAGATAAATTTGTTTTGTATAGGGGGAGAGGATATCAGTTTGAGGGGGAGAAAGTCAATTTGTAATATTTTGAAATTGTAATTGTTGTTGTATTTCTGCTACTGTAAACTTCAATGAATTAATGTCTCTGAAGATTTTGCGTGATTTTCATAATTCTTATGATCATCATGAGGGGGAGAAAAACTAAAGTTCAGAGACAACAGTTGAGTAGATTGAAGTCAACTGAAGACAATTGCTACATCATATCAAATGAATTGATCAAGGGAGAGAATTAAAAAGCTATTCATGATTCAAGGGGGAGTGTACTTACAAGAAAATACAAGAAAAGAGAAGATCAGAGAAGAAGAGATGTGAAGATCAGAGAGAGTCAAATAAAGAAAAGAAGAAGATTCAGAGATCAGAGAATAAAAGAATATTCACGAAAAAGTCCCTGAAATGATCTTTTATCAGAAAATTGATTTCATCTCTAAGGGGGAGATTGTTAGGGACAATATTTGTAGAGCTGAAATGAATATTACTTTAATAATTGTGTTCATCTCTAAGGGGGAGAATGTTGGGAATAAATAATAGAGATGAAACAATTATATTGTATATAATTGTAAATACTCAATAGATTCGGGGTTATATGTGTAAATACTCAATACTTGTGTATTGTGTATAAATAGAAATGTATGCTACGCATGCTGCAAGGAATCGAAGATTACACACACACATATGGATCTGATTTAGAGAGAATAGGAGAAGTGCTTTGCAAGAAAGCCAAGAACATCAATGTAATATTTTCTCTCTTAATCATTCAATATAATGTGTTGGATTGATAATTGTTCATATGAATTGTTCTATATGATTGAATTGCATGAAAAATGAATTCACAGTATCCACTTTACCTCTGGAATAACCATTGCTCATAAGAAAATCAGTAAGAGTGTCATACCAGGCTCTAGGGGCTTGTTTCAGACCATAGAGAGCTTTGTCCAACTTATAGACAAATCATGGATGATGTTCATTTTCAAAACCTGGAGGTTGCTTGACATAGACTTCTTCTTGCAGCTTACCATTCAAAAATGCACTCTTCACATCCATTTGAAATACCTTCATGCTCTTGTGAGCAGCGTAGGCTAGAAACAAACGAATTGCCTCTAACCTGGCCATAGGAGCAAATGTTTCATCATAGTCAATGCCTTCCTCCTGTCTGTAGCCTTGAGCAACTAGTCTTGCCTTATTTTTAATGACATGACCTTGCTCATCCATCTTGTTTCTGAAAACCCATTTGGTGCCAATTATTGTTTTTCCTTTAGGAGTAGGGACCAGCTTCCATACTTTGTTTCTCTCAAACTGATTGAGTTCTTCTTGCATGGCAGTGATCCAATTGGCATCTTTAAGTGCGTCATCCACTTTCTTAGGCTTCATTAGGGACACAAAGCTAGAAAACATACAAAAGTTCCCTAAGTTGTCCCATCTTGTTTGCACCCCTTTGTTGATGTCCCCAATTATTTGATCATTTGGGTGACACCTGATCCACTTAGGATCTTGCTTCAATGAGGATTTTCCTGAGTTGTTTTCATCTTTAACAGGTCCTGTTGAGCAGCTCTCAAGATTTTCAGACACACTGATATCTTGAGCCTGTTCACTTGTTGAGCATGACTCTCCATTGTTGAACATATCAGCAGAGGATCCAGGAAAATCAGCATTGATTGGTTCAGGATATGAAGTTGTAATTATGTCAGTACACTTATTCACACAGGGTGTATCAACATAATCATCATCATGTCCATCATGATTAGCAGGTTTCATTCTGGATGTAGTGGAAGCTTTTGAGTCCTTCTCTTCACTGATGGAATGCATAAGATCATCAAAGCTGAATTCTCCTGAAACTGATTCAGGAACAGCTTTGGTGGAGGCACTCCTGGACTCTTCAAAGGTGACATTGATAGATTCATCTATCACCTTTCTCTTGTTGTTGTATACTCTGTAGGCTTTGGAGATAGCAGAATATCCAACAAACACACCTTCATCAGCTTTGGGTTCAAACTTTTCCAGTTGGTCCCTTTGATTTAGAACGAAACAGGGACATCCAAACACATGGAAATAGCTAATGTTTGGCATCCTCCCTTTGAGCAGCTCATAGGGAGTCTTGTTGAACCTTTTCACCACCAAGGATCTGTTTTGGGTGAAGCAGGCAGTGTTGACAGCTTCAGCCCAGAATGATGAAGGTAAATCAGATGCACAGAGCATAGTTCTAGCAGCTTCAATGAGGGTTCTGTTTCTCCTTTCAGCAACTCCATTTTGTTGTGGAGTTCTTACGGCTGAAAGTTTTGTGAGATCCCTCTTTCTTCACAGAAGTCCTCAAGAGTATTGTTTCTGAACTCAGTACCATGATCACTTCTAAGCTGCTTTACTTGAGCAGAGTTCAGCATCTCCATCTTCTTGATAAATCCAATGATTTTTCTAGCAGCCTCTCCTTTGCTCTTCAAAAAGATCACCCATGTAAACGTGGAGAACTCATCAACCATTATTAGAGTGTATCTTCTTCCTCCTAGACTTGGGACACTGACTGGTCCAAACAAGTCCATGTGGATTAAGAAGAGAGGAGTATCAATAGAGAAATTATGCTTAGATTTAAAAGATGATTTTCTCTGCTTGCCTTTCTCACAAGCTGTGTAGAGTTTATCCTTAACAAAGGTTATAGAAGGCAAACCTGTTACCAACTCTTTCTTACAGAGTTTGTTGATATTCTTGAAGTTCAGGTGTGATAGCCTTTTGTGCCATAACCAGTTTAGGTCTGCATTGCTTCCTGAGATAAAGCAGGTTTCAGTTGTGGGATCAGCAGATTTCATGTCCACAACATATACATCTTTCTTTCGTTGAGCACACAGCACAACTTTGCCTTGGGGATCCAATATGTAACCCATGTGCTCATCAAAGTTAACCTTGTAGCCAGCATCACACAGTTGGCTTATGCTAACAAGATTATGTTTCAGCCCAACCATATAGGCTACCCTTTTGAACACTGCAACACCAGCTTGAAGAGTTCCATATCCTTCTGTGGATCCCTGTACATTGTCACCAAATGTGACTTTTGTCCATTTTTTAGGCCTGAGATCACTCAGCAGGTCCTTGCAACCTGTCGTATGTCCTGAGCAGCCACTGTCCAAAAACCAAACCTCGGATGGTTGTTTGTCCTTGTACATCATTGTAGGATTCCAGTTCTCTAAGCTGTTGAAGGCTTCAGCTTCAGCCAGATCCTGTTTGAAGTTGCTGGTTGATGGGACATCAGTGTTGGCCATCAAACAGTTGTTGTCTTCTTCATCTGAGGATGAATCAGAGTCCTCCCAATCACATGTCTCAGCCATGAGTCTCTTTTGCTTGTTGGAAGCCACTGAGTTTTCCAACTTTTTCAGCTTGGCCATGGCCATAAGGTACTTAACCCTGTAGCCATCGTCCCTGTTAGTCTTGAATGGTTTGGATGACTGACTAACAGCTTTTGACACACAGTCAGCAGCTATATGGCCAGTTTTGCCACATTTGAAGCACTCGGCCTTAGATTTATCAAATGCCTTCTTTTTGACAGCATTTGAGTTCCCCTGCAGCATTCTTCTTCCAAACCTTTTCTTGTTGAACCTTTTGACAAGCATTGCAATCATTTGCTCATCATCAAGTTCAGCAGGATCTGCACTGTCTTCCTCATCAGACATTTCTTCCCTTTCATCATCAGCCTGTTGATCAGGTTGTGTGAACACATCACATACCTGTCCAACAGGATGTCTCACGCTGGCCACTAAGACAACACCTCTCTTAGACATTTCCAAGGCATTTCTTTTCTGTTGCCTTGACTGCTCATCATTCAGTAAAGATCCATATAGGTTTACAAGATCCGTACCTTTGATGGTACCTGAATTTCTCAAGATGGTAGAAAAGTAGCTCCACTCTTCAGGCAGGATGTCCAAGAACTTGTTCACCAGAGTCAGGCTGTCCTTTGTGATCCCAACAGCTTTGAGATCATTAATGAGAGCAGTAAACCTGGTGTAGGTTTCTGTGAGTGACTCCTTTGGTTTTGCAAAGAAGAGTTCATATTGTCTAACAAGATTATTAATCCTGTTATCCAGTGTGATTATGGGACCATCATAAACAGTACACAAAGTATCCCACATCTCCTTTGCAGTCTTCATATTCTCAACCTGTTTGAACACATCATCAGGAAGAGAGATGACCAGGTTATTCCTGGCTTTTGCATCCAGAGCAACCAGTCTTTTGTCTTCATCAGACTATTGAGCTTTGGCCTTCTCAAAGGTTCTGATTTCAGGGGCAGCTCCTTCAACAGCAGGAGTGATAGTAGTAACAGAAGTTGGCACATCCCTTACTATCTCTGGTAGTTGTACATCCAGATTCTCTAAATAGAGCATCATTCTGCACTTCCAACCAGAGAAGTTCTGATGATTAAACTTGGGGGGTTTGGCCATTGACCGATTGTCATAGTAAGAGGAGGAACTTGCAGCACTGTTGTCCATGGGCTAGTAGGGAGAATGAGAGATCTAGAGTTGACACACACTCTATCTGCTCTGATACCAGTTGTAGGTCCCAAAAGGTTTCCCTAGAGTATTGTTCTAAGCTGTAGAGTGGGGTGAATACAACAATTTAAAACTTAACACTCTTTTCTCAATGTTTGTGTATATTATCAACAAGTGTTAATTACAAACAAGCCTGAACTGCGGAAAGGTTCAAGCTGAGATGACAGATACAATAGTTGTTCAACTAATCTAAGACACACTCAGACTAGGTACAATGACTACACTCACTTAGATGCACTCACTGATTTTACAAGACACAGATGGACAACTTGAATAAGAACAGCTTAGACACACGTACTGTTATATTCAAGCAGACTTGCATGCATGGAAAAACACACTTCAATGCACGTTCTGATTTCACACTCTTGATCCTCTCTTAATCCTTAGAAGCTTCCTTTTATACTCTCAATCAGAATCTCAGTGAAGCTTCTTCATTGGACAGATGAGATAGTGGAATGTCTTTCCAAAAAGACAAGACACCTTTTCTGCACATTCTGATAAAGCAGATTTTTCTTCATATGACAGAATCTTTGTCTTTTTCTTTTTGTCACTGTTGCATAAGGCTTTAACCAAAAGAGGAATGTCAACTTTGCATCTTTCTTCTTTTGCTAAGGCCATTTTGATATAAGAAAAGGTCTGTCACCCTTTTCAGATATCCGTTTGTCTTCATGTAACAGAACAACGTAGGCAGGCAGTGCAGTTTCTGTTTTCCACTTTGTCTTCGACTTATAAACTGATCTTGTAGCCAAAAACAATACATGAGGACTTGAAAACATATTCCATAAAGTGTTTAGCCTGTTCACAAAGAATAGGTTCTGTTCACAAAAAACAGAACACTTAGAATCTGTCCAAGCTGCTCAACAGAACAGAGCAGCGTAGACAATTTTTGTCCAGCCTGTTCAGCAGACAGAACAACTTGAACAATCTACCTTTGTTGCAACGAATGCAACAGGGTAAACAACTTTGGCTGATATTGCAAATCACTTTTCAGGTTTCAATAAGGCATAAACAGGCCTTAAATTATACCTTCAAGTGCATCAACATGTTTGATTAAAAATCTCCCCCTCAGATGTATAACAGGTTTGACTGAGACCTTTTTGTGCCTAACACATACACACTCATGTTTGAATACATTTCATTGTGTTCCTATAAGTATTTCATCATTAATTTGTATAGGGAAACCACAACTGGTAACTACATCAACATCACATTTTTTTTCTAGACCTTCCGATCATGGAGGCCGAATCATACACTCAAAGGTGATGTTATAACGTCAGTGGTTTTAATGTTGCCTAGCATACTTAGTGTTATGCTTTTGTGATATTTCAGACCAATTGAGCCAGTTATTTTTACTCCGAGTCATTCAATTGACAATGATTCGATGGCTAGCAATTTAAGAATAACAAGTCTGGATGGTATGTTTTCACAGTTGGCTGGCGGAGGTGTTGTCAAGGTGCTTATAACAAATAAAAGAATATATATTGTCAATATGCATTGCATCAACAATTGTATTGCTAATTTTTATTGTGTTCACCAGGGGACAAGGTTCACAGTTGATGTAAATGTGTTTAATTAACATTATGAAGATCATATGTAAATTTCACATACATTCACATCTCCTAGCTCCTAAAAAATGACGTGAACACACACTTACATAATTTTGAAGACATGTGAACGTGCATTTATGTGATGCGTGTTTTCATGCACTTAGAATGTTCAGATTTGCGTGAAATTTACATGTGATCTGTGTAATGTTAATTAAAACATGTTCATGAAAAAAATTTCAAAAAAAATATTTTCAAGGGTGATACCTTCTGTTGCGCTGCATAATGGGAGGTATATATATATATATCTATATATATATATATATATATATATATATATATATATATATATATATATATATATATATATATATATATATATATATATATATATATATATATATATATATATATATATATATATATATATATATATCTATATATATATATATATATATATATAGAGAGAGAGAGAGAGAGAGAGGGAGAGAGGGAGAGAGAGTCAGGTTCAAAAAAGTAACTCTCGAAATCAAGTACAATCGAAGGTACCAACCTTAAAAAAACTTTTTTTTAAATTTTTTTTCTCATAACCATGTTTAATTTAATGTTATATGCATGATATATGAATTTCACATACAACACACTTTACGTGTCCTTAAAAATTATGTGAATGGTCAATACATATTTATGTGAATGATAATCTATGTGAATGGTCATTTCACACCATGTGAATGGTGTGAGTGATCATTCACATGGTCTTTTTTTACCATTTACAAGATTTATAATGTTGCTTCTTTTGAAAAAAAGTCTTATAATGTTGTCTTATACATGTCTATTCAAAAAAAAAAAAAATATGTGAATGATCATTCATATTAGGGTACGCTGGAATCTTATAGGTACGCTGATGAACCTGATTATATATCTGGAGGCTTAATTCACATGGAGCCACCAATGGGGGGCCGTACTCCCACCGGCCTTGTGCTGGGCTAGAAAGTTAGCCTCAGTGGGGCTCGCATGCCATGAAGCCTAGGTACCAAAATGTTACTTCTAACAATAAAAGTTTAGTCATCATTTCAATTTACCATAATTTGCATAAAAAAGGCACAACCAATCGTTTATCAACATTGATTTTCATTAAACATATTTTAAATAGTTTAAAGGCCTACATTTAGTTATATGGTTTTAAGTAGTCCAGACTACCGTCATATGATGCTTCGTTTGGATTTATGAGCTTAATTCATTCTACATCAAGCATCTCGTCTTTAAATTCAGGGTTAAGTGTCATTTTGACCCTCCAACTTTCAGTTTTTTTTTATTTAACAATTAAACTATTTTTTGTCTTAATTTAGGTGTTGTTTGTTTTTTAAGAGGTTAAATGTCAAAACCACGTCTGAAATTAAGAGAATACCTTAACATCTGAAATTAAGAGACTCTTAATTTTAATTAAGACAATTCTCATCCTCTTAAAATTCAGAGGAAAATTCAGAGTTTTCAACATCTAATGTCTGAATTTAAACAATATTAATTTATTATAGATCTGAACTTTAGACTTCAGACGTTTTTAAGAGTCTCTTAATAAAAAATAAATGAGACCTTAGCCACTGAACTATAATTTGGATATATATTTTGCCGCCAAACTTTCTTTTTACCGATTTAACCATTAAAAACTGTCCCGATTTAGTCACTAAACTATCATATTTTGTACATACTTAGCCATTAGTTTTATTCATTTTCCCCAAAATATGACACTAAACTAAAGTTTAGTGCTTAAATCAGGACAAAAAATAGTTTAGTGGCTAAATGTGACAAATTTAAAAGTTAAATGGTCAAAGTGATACTTAACCCTTAGATTTATTAAGTGATTCGTGTGTGATAAAGTTATTATAAAATCTTGACAATATGCTTTGTGGATCATACTCTTGTTGCCCATAACTCAAACTCAAATTACCATCATAAATCTGTATTAAATGAATAATAATAAGATACTAATTTCTTCTTGTTTAAGACAAGTCATGAATATAGAAGAACTTTTTACGATACTACTTCAAGTGTTTCTTTGTCTTGTATTCACTTGAACACTACATTGACCGAATTGTTATTAAGCCACAAGAATATTGCATGGTAGGTAAGGAGGGAGGGTTTTAATACGTCAAATGGATCAATGATCAAACCCGAATCTATACACGTAGTTTCTGAAACTTTATATGGTTGTGCAATTGTGCATACATGGTATAAGTCTATTTGGTTGGCAAAAAACTGTCGGTCCGCAACTAAATGTTGCAACTTGTAACGATGTATATCTATTACCAGGATGAAGAACATGCAGCATGACTAACTTAACCAAGCAATCCTTGTTCAAAACTGGTCTCTCCTTTATACATCGACGTTTAAAGCAAATTACAACTCGATATAGTAACCATCAACTACAACATAAATAAAAAAAGTTTATAAATGCACTTGATTGCCCCCAAAAAAGCACAAAGCAATTGGAAATTTGATCCCCAAATCAAATTATATAGATGTATGTTGCGAGAATCTATTGGTTGAGTTATTATATTCTATAGATGACTTACTAAGGTCACATTTGGTTTTTAAAAATTGGTTATAATATGTTTGATGGTAATGGATAAAAGATAATTTTTAATGTTAGTTAATGACGTAGGTTAGAATCTAAGTCATGTATGGATTAGAATCTAATTTATGTATGAGTTGGTAGGAATATCAAATTCCTATAAACAAAGAAACCGATGACAAATAATTACAATGTAACTCTTTAATCATTTTTATAGAATGTTCAAACAAGAGACTTCATCTCGTGAACCGAACGCTACCTTATGGGAGATGTATAGCTAAGCCTGGGAACAACAGGATGGGATTTATCAGCTAGGTCATTAAAGAAGGCTTGTGTAGAATTTCCTTCGTATTCACAAAAATTATAATTAAAAAAAAACATAGTACAGGATCTACAAATAGCTGATACTCCTAGGGTTTGCAAATAAATGTTCTCTGCAAATCAACTTCGGTTTCTTAAATGTGAAACGAAGAATGCGGTTTAACATTGTCGGGGCCTCCCTAGATGTGGACTGATACATCTTCCTTACTGTGATATGATTATCAAGAATCATCAGCTCCAACAATGTTCTACAGCTCTGAAAATTTAGATTCAAAGTCAAGGGTTAATTCATGTGACTGAAATACATAAACAAAAACAAGTAATTTGCATTTCTTGAACAGCTTTCAGAAACATACAAATCTAGCAACGAAGAACTCATGAATGAATGTCCCAAGTTCTACAACAACTATGGTCAAGTTCCCTGTATTCGTAAATTCTTAAGCTAAAATTATCTATTCAACATTTCAACCAAACAAACAAGTTATTTCGCTTCGGTAAAAAGCATTAACAAAGATAATCATAGATATTTAGTAATCATTGCAATTCTCGAATGTTTGATGACTTTAGAATCACATTTACAGGATAGAAAAATGCAGCGTAAAGATTTTTGGTTCATCTACATGCTTCGACCTCGAGTTCAACTTCCTTTCTTACTCATTCAATAGAAAATCCTTCCATTTACCATAAAACAATTTAGAAGAGGCAAAGTTTTGATCACTTGATGGTTAGACTAGATGCATGTGCTCCATGCTACATTTGCTCTATTTTATCTTTCATAAACTCACCTTCTAAAAAATGAACATTTGATGGTTAGACTAGATGCATGTGCTCTTGAACGATTAAGTTCTGATCTTCATAAAAATGAATGATCAAGAACTTATGACCATGAAAGTTGACTGGTCACCAGGTTAACTTTATAAAAGGAACGATTAAATACCTGACCTCAGTATATGAATGGTCAAGTAAAAGTCCCTGAACTTAAATATGAATGATTAAGTCTTTGAGTTTATAAAGCAAACTATAAACTCCTTTCAACTTAATAAAGTTTAACTAGTTAATCATATACAATTAAAGTCCAATGACTTGATTGTGCAAAGAATTAGTCACTTATGTTACGATTCATTGTGACTAAATTATTCATTTTTATAAAGTCTAAGAACTTAATAGTTCAAAAGCATAAGTCCCAGTTTTTTTTTAAAAAAAATTCACATTGCTTTGTCAATACTTGGGACAGTGTGATCTTCTAGTTGGGGAAGGAGAAGCATGAATGTGTTGCATTAATAAGGCAGCCCACTTCTCAAATGTTCCACTACCAAAAAAAGTGTGAACAGTGAATAAGGTGAAATAAGTATAATGCAACTTCAAGATAAAACTACTAGTTATTTTCTATCACGATGCCAATTCCAAGTGACAAGGTATGGTATTATTTTAGTGCTAAAAAAGTATTGATGGAGCCCATTAAAATTAGTAGTGGTTTATGGATAGATGGAGTAAAATGATACTTTATGACATGGCATTTTTAGAACTGTGTTGCAGCTTAACTTTTACTGATGCTCTTAGAAAGATTCCATTAACATACCTGAGGATTTAGTACATTCATCTGGCTTAGGACATGCTCCTGCAACAAGAAGAAAATGACAAGGTGAACTATGGAAACTTGATATAAAAAGATCTTCTTAAACAAGATACAAGATGTTTGAAATATGACTTTTACAACTAAGAAAATGCCTTCAGACATGTGCATGCCTGTTGAATGCATCTACATATATGTGTATCAGAATACAGACAAGATGCATAAAATTAAGCAGAAGCTCTAATAGAACCAAAACTTAAGTATTTACAAGGTATCTTATGCAGTTATGCTATGATAACGATGTAGAGATAATTTTCTAATCAGAGTCCCAGGAAAATAGGCAAGCTTACAACTTCCAAGATTAGGTTGGACTACCCCCCCCCCCCCCTCCTTCTCCGGGCAGGGTCTTCCCCTTTTCGACCATTACTAAGAGCATACTCGACCTTGATATTCGGAGTCATGAGAATAATTCTTCTATTGGACTTATTTCTGAATAAGTTTAGATGAGAAGTCATGAAAAAAAATGATTTTCATTTTTTCAATTTTTTACCTTGTGGCAACAATGAAAGCGACCTATCAACATGATTGACATTCCCAAAAAGAGGTTCAAGTGTTCAACCAAATCATCCATTTACTGATGAGACAGAAAAAGCTAAGAATTAAGAATAATGTATGCATACCTCCAATATCCCAGGATTTTGCATCACGATACCAAGAACACGACGTACAAGTCCCTTGTAAACAATCTCATTTATGGTACCATCTCCATTTACCCAAGGCAATATTTTCTTACAAGGAGAATCACCAATAGAAAATTCCTTCTCTGGGTCTGTTCTTAGAGAAATTACTTTGTCCGTCGTGTAGGATTCAATATTCTTGTTTCTCTGAATTTCATTCATAGGTTGAGGAACCTCTTCAGGGTGGTTTAGGATGGTGACTCTGTGCACCTTGTCATCACTTGTATGCACCTCATCAGTATCCGTGTCCATATTCACCTCAAGGTCTGTGCAAGTTTCTTTCATCATATTTTTGCCTTCTATTTCATGATTTTCTTGCTGCAACTCCAACCGCATACCATCGTTAGTGTAGCTATCTGGCACCTTTATATCTACATCAGGCTGGTGGGACACCGTTGAGGCCAAAAGGTACTTTGATCGATATATCGAATCAACAACATGGACAGAATCATAAGCGTTAACCTGTATTCAAGAACCAATAAATACTCCCAAATATGCGATGGAAATATCTGCATACACTATTTTTACCCAGTGATCATAAACATCAAGTGTCTCACCAATCTGAGTGAAATATGGGTAAGATCTGTTGGTAAATCATGGCCAAGATCTATTTGAAAATATATATCTAAGAACGGTTAAAAGTTTAGATGCAATCTTGCACAACAAACTGATGATATCAACCATCACCAAGGATCTACCATACAGCAATTTGTGGTTTCGTCAGCATTAACGGATCTTGGAACATTACTTTATGCCTAGTTCAGACATTGAATAAGAGAAGCAACATAAACAATACTCTTGAACCAACCCTTGTGTTGTTCCTCTTACCATTCATCTCATGAATGATGGAGAATGTTTTAATCATCTAACACCTTTTTTTCTGTTTGTTTTTTCAGAGGTTAAATATCTGAAACTGAGTTTGCTTTTGAAATATAAGAGGTTGTTCTAGAGGTTTTAAGAAGTTAGCCTTGCTTAAAAAGAGTATTTCAGATGTTTTTGCCTCTTAAGTCAAAAACCAAGCAACATACTATTTTTTAAACACTTTATTTTTAGAAAAACGTGGCTTTTAAGAGACAAGAGGGTAAAACAAACACCTACTCATCAATTAATTATACTAAACTAAGTTTTGGATCAACTATATAGCTACTTGCAGACTGAAGTCATGTAAAATTCTGCTAATAAGCTTACTTTGGTTTAGTTACAGACACCGTCCAATCTAAGTGCCACGTGCTTCAGAGATAACAATAAGACCACAGGTAGAGCCGTCTATAAGCATGTGCGAAAGGCTCGACCGCACAATGGCCCCGATTTTATAGGCCTCCAAATCATAAAAATGTCAAGGTTCAAGCCTTCAATTTTCTGGCCTTCAATGTGTACATGTCATGGTGGGTGTGTTACAATGAAATTCATCAGAAAGCATAATATTTGTTATTCACAACCTCTGGATTACATA
The DNA here is from genome assembly GCA_020465985.1 of Centrapalus pauciflorus. Lineage (NCBI taxonomy): Eukaryota > Viridiplantae > Streptophyta > Magnoliopsida > Asterales > Asteraceae > Centrapalus > Centrapalus pauciflorus. The sequence goes on from JAANYP010000250.1 coordinate 208,488, forward strand.
TTAAAATTCATTCTTAATATCAATTACCAATTTATTCTTAATATCAATTACCAATTTATTCTTAATATCGATTACCAATTTACTATTAATAGTTCTTTTTTATGTGCATATTTGTAATTATATGAACAGGCCTCCAAAATCTATGACACAGGGTCAATGAAATCCCACTAGAAAATAAAAAGTAGAAAGCAACTAGAGCAACAATTTTACAAATTGCTAGGCAATGGTAAGACAAACCTTTAAAGCACGCCCAAATGCCTCAAGCACCTCAACAAGAAATTCTGGCATTTTCCCCCCTGAAAGCATGAAGAAAAAATGCAATATTATTATTAGATTCATATTCGTGTAAAATAGGATTCTTTAAGTATCAAATTTCATACCCAGCACATCAATGATCTGGGAGATTCCTTCCATGCTTAAGCCTTGGTCACCGGCCTTTTGGATGGCGGAATAAACAGTTTTAAACAAATTGGGATACAAGGGAGATGGTTCTTGCACAGAAGATGCCAGGTGTTTTGCATAGCGAGTCATAGCTTCCCATGTTGATTCAGAGGGAGCATCTGTCTTTAACAAGGCATCACCAGAACATAAGGTTCCTTCCATATGTCCAGAAGGCCATGAATTCTGCTCGAAAGTGGAACAAGAAGTGCTTCTTTCAGTTTCATCTCTGGATGATCTAATTGTATCAACTCTTGAAATTATACTACGGCTTAAGGATAGCTGAATACCAGGAAAACCTTTTTCTTTACGAAAAAAAGTTTCACCGTCCAATAACTTTGGCTTCTTAGCTATTTCAATATCACACACTTCATTGTCATCACATTTACGTTTCTTCAAGTCTTCAATTTCTCCAACACCTTCGTCAGGCATGCAAGGAAACATCGATATTTCTCCTAAAGACATTAACACACAGAGTTGGAGGACGTCTCCGCACTGCAGATCTGCAGATAGATCTACTCCATTCTCTAGTATATCGTTTTCTATCTCATGAAGCCACCTAGTCATCTTAACAGCTCTTTTTCCGGTATTAACAGGAAATGGAGATGAGGAAAGGTTATGTAAAAACTGCTGGGAGAGAACAAACTGACTTGTGCCACTACCCCTGACCTGTCAACGGTATAAAAAAGGGATCAGAGAGGAAAACAGAAAGTATTGGAACATAGAAATTAAGGGTGTGCAAAAAAACTGAAACCAACCAAAAGCCGCAAAAAAACCAAGCCGAAAAGCCAAAACAAAACTACAAACCGTCAGTTTGGTGTGATTATACTATATTTTAATTTATTTATTTATATATTTACGCATTTACATGTGCATATATTTCTTTACGTATCTCTATATATGTATGTATGTATGTATGTATGTATGTGTGTATATATAAAATAGTGTGTACATTACTTTCAATATAATATAAGAAAAAAAAAATCAAAAACCAAATCGGAAAACCGGGTGAAAGTGTGAAACACCAAAAACCAAACGGCTTTGAGATACAAAAAACTAAAAATTTCAGTTTGGTTTCGGTTCTTGGCTTAAACCGAACCGTACCATGCTCATCCCTAATAGACATGTTTATGTCAATTGAAAATATATAAATGCAAATAAGAGAACCCTTGTTACCATGAAGTTTCTATCTATGAGGTAGTTAAAGGCAGTAAATAGATCGTGTTCTGAATATCGCCGCAATGTTTCAGCTAGCAAGTTTGGCACCTCTGGGGCTTTTGCAGTACTCAGAAATACGAGCTTGAAGAGCTCTATTGCGTTGGAAACTGCTAATGATTTGTATGCTTGTGTACCAAAACCATTTCCTCCCTCCAAAAGCATGACATAGCTTCTAGGAAGATGATCTTTTGATCTTCGAGTAGATGCTTGCCTCCTGCCATCCTTTAAATCATTACTAGGTTTAGCTGATGAAACTAAGACTGTTTCATCAAATACCTGAAAGCAGAAGAAACAGAAACATTTACGGTATCTCAAAATGTAGCCAAATGGTATGATATTTAAGACACACAGAGCACCACAAGCCTCTGGAAACTACACAGCTAGCCTGACATGTTGGATAAGGACAAGATACCCTTGTAAAACCTACAGGCTACAGTAATCAACAGCAGTGGCAGTAATAAATAATGTCAGCCAAAAAGGTCAAGATAACCTTTTTTTATTGCCTACTCTAATCATTAACTAGAACGAGATTACTCAACTTTCTTCAAGGTCATGAGCAGGGAGTTGATAAAATAATAAAAGAACACCACAACAAATGTGTTGCTTATACACATTTGTGTTGAGGATTGCATAGAATTGTGCCATGACGAATTAGTTTCAAGTCTACGCATCTTGAAGTGTGAAAAATAGCACCAAGTCTATGCACCTTTCAGTGTATATACTCGTATGGATTCTATGTTTACAGTCTATACACTTATAAAGTGTAAGGAATTTTTATACACTTATGGATGTGTAAAAAGAATAAAAAAAGTTTACACACGTCCTACAGTGTAAGATCTTATATTCTGTAAGAGAGAATTAAGATATAAGATCGATGAACTCCAGAAATCATACAGGAACCCATCAGGCCATCAGTTGACAATAAGTCAAAAAGTGCAAAAAAGGTGAATAGTGAAAGGGGCTGGTCTTACAAGTCCTTCAGTATCAACATCTGACTGAGGATACGTGGATATGCGTTGAGCACCTCTACTGGCCTCCAATTTAGCACTCTGCTTGTATCGAAGAACCTCATCAAGGGCCATCTTTATATAATTGTTGTTAAAATCATCCCATCGCTCTCCAACCTCCAAATCCTTTGTGTGGTTAATAAGATCGGAAGCATTTCGATATGCATCATGATTAACTTCTTGGTCATGAGTAATTACTCTGCAATTATCACCAAGTGATTTGCTCTTGGAACTTTCAAGATGCTTCATATATCTTACACTAAGCATGTTACAAAGTCTCAATACTGCTATTCGAAACTGATGGTTCCTGTTCAAAGTAGACATTCTTCTTCTGCATGTATCAGGAGGCGCTGGTAAACTTTGAAGTGAGGCCCAATCAGTACGGTGAAATTTTGCTCCAAGAGCAGCACGGTGTCTTACATATTCAATCACCAATAGCCTGAAAGTGAACATGGACCAAACTATAAAACTCACTGTTATACTTACATAACATCATCTAACGAGATAGCAATCGTGTAATCATATGTTGTTAAGAGGCGTTATAATTATATTTGAAGTGCAATACAAGAATCATCCCTGGTCTACATGTGAACATGCAAATTTAGCCCCTTAAGAATTTTAGTCACATTTTTTTAGAATTATGACTGTATGCACACTATACCAACCTCCAACCTGCAGTGCTAATCAACCATTCAAGTTCAAATTTGAAAGACATACAATAAAATGGCTGTTGGTCTCATATCCTATGGTTGAGGTGATAATTTTGACACATTTACTTAAGATTGGGTTGATTGGGGTTATGTTTTATCTCCAACAGGTCAAATGGGTCAAAAGCCGTCCAAAGTGTATTTATTGCTTACAACCTCCTGCATTGGTTTCTGATCATTATTGTAGAAATATAGTTTTGTAATCGTATTTAACATAATAATTACTATTCAATAAAAACTAAAAATTTGGACGAAAACTGTTGAGTCGATTCAACCAATTTGCCACTCTTATCCTATAAAGATAATCTTTAAAAAATCTAATTTAATTTACTAGTGTCATATTCTTACCTGTCTCTGTTTTCTGTCCATGCAAACCTTTTCTGGCGTGCTGACTGTAGCTTTGACAGGGCACACTCGTGTAATTCAGAATATGAACGAGTATTGTCATCCTCATTTAGTTCCAGATCATCTAAAGCCTCTTTCTGGCCATCCATTCCATCGATCATCATATGTGTTTCATGATCTTCATCTGTACTGAAAATTTTGGCATGCGTCAATTCACTTGATTCATCGTCAAGTGGATTTTCCGGTAAGGTCTTTTCATCATATACTGGCTTTCGTTTCGAAGACCTTTTCCTTTTGTAAGAAAGTGAAACTTGTGTTGGGGATTGGAACTCCTGTTCTTTGACAGTTGCTGCTCCCTTTACTTTGTGCTTTTTTCTACTATCATTGAACACACAGAGCACCTGCAAGAAGCATTAATATATTTACAAAATAATATTAAGGAAAGAAACTAAATTTTATCATATGGCAGAAGGCGACTCACAAAGATGAAGTTGTTAAATTTTATCATAGAAGCTCTCCACAATCCTCACTAATACTGTCAGCATAATATAAACAAATTCCATATCACATAGTGGGTCCTACTTTACCAAATACAAAGAGCATACATACCTGCTCGAAAGTTAAATTAAGCTTCTCTGCAATCTTCTCACACTTTTTGTAAGATATCTTTTTATCAGAGTCTTCCTTTGCTACGAGTTTATAGAGCTCAGCCCGCTGATCAGCTGTCATAACACGGTTTGATGCCCATGTGCGGAAACGGAAAACCTGATGAAGCCAAGCTTCAGAAGATAGGAACGACATATAATATAGATACACATATACATGTGTATGTGTGTGTGTGTGTGTGTGTATATATATATATATATATATATATATATATATATATATATATATATACATATACACATATACATATACATATACATATACATACATATAGATAGATACATAGATTTGGGTTCAAGTGAGTACCATTAGTTTTGCGAAGTACCAGAGGTTCCTCGCTTAAAACCATTTTTTTTGAAAAAAAATTTCATAATTATGTTTAAATTAATAATACAAGACTACTTGTAAAAAAATCACACATAAACACACACTAGAACTATGTGAAACGTGCATGTTCACATGAACTGCACTGTATGTATTTTTTACAAATAGCCTTAATTTCACACGCACACGCACACACATACATACATATAGACAAATGATCTTTTGTGAATACTTTATTCGTCGTGATGATTGTGAACAACCATAAAATAACTTTGAATTTTATGAATCTTGTTGCAGATACTATAAAACCCTTCTATTAACGGTAACCTATGAATCTTATTGGATCCTATGAATTTTGTTAAATCCTATAAATTTGTCGGCTCTTATAAATCTTGTTGAATCCTATGAATTTATTGCAGACACTGCTATGAACCTTTTGAATATTATGAATCTTGTTACAGACACTTCTATGAACTCTTTGAATCATATGAATCGTGTTACAAACACTTGTTGATATAAATGAAAGCTTATATGTATTTTTTTTATTTGTTCACAATGTTCACAACGAATAAAGTGTTGACAATGGATCTCATATATATAGCCATACAATGAAAAACAATACTGATGATGAGTGCATCAGTAGATCATCAAACCATATATTACAATAAACTGGAATGATCACATCTATATGCAGAATTAAGTCCAAACCACTAGAAAAGGTACTCTACATCAAGCAATATAGTAAAAAGAAAAAAGGAAAAAAAAAGAAAAAAAAAAAAAAGAGGCCAAACCTCATGCACGGAAGATCCAGGGAAAGCATGCAAAGCTGCTTTGGGATCACAAGCAGCATAACAATACTCCAAGGTGTTCCAGTATTCATCAACACCTTTTCTGGTTGCAAGACTAAAATCATGTCTTACATGTGGACGAAGATCAAAAGAATTGAAACCGGTAGATGGTAAAACTTTTCCAGCAGGTTCCTCAATGTATGCCTTAAGTTCTAGTGAATGTTGAAGTGTGGCATGGGGGCCCACAGGAGCATCAACAAGTTCTCCACCAATCAATCGTATCAACTGCCACAAGAACCAAAAAGTGTTCAGAACTATACAAAAATGAAGAAGACGTCTCTACAAGAAATTAAAGGGCTGGTATGTTACACAAAAAATTCATTTTCGATTTTCTACAAAACTAAAAACATTTTTGTTTTCCAGAGAACATATTATAAAAAAGAAAACATATGATCAAAATGGTGTAGTGTTCTCAGATTTCACTTCTCACTCTATCTATCCCGCCACTGTCTTTCAGATTTCAGAGTAATACCTTCAAACGTATTAGGATATCAATAAGTTTTGAGAGACTTGCAGTTGTTAGAGTTTCCATGAGACACTTATACTCCTGTATGGGAAGATCAGAAAGGCACAAACCGTCCCTGCATTTCTCAATCATAGACTTGAGTTTTACAGAGGACCCTGCAACCTGCAAGAACAACTCAAGTGGCATGGCCTTAATGGCTGCATTTAATTCAAACGATTTGCAGGTACTATGTGGGTTCTTCTGTTCAGATCCATGTTTTCCTGATATAATATCATCCCAACCAGGTAACCCAGTGACATAACCCCACAAATAGATGTGCAGGAGCTTTGCACGAATCATTTTTGCGAACACAAAACCATTGTGTCGCATTGCTTCATACGTCTCAGCTTGATCATTTCTCAATGGCGTACAAATTCTCTCTATATTATTTAACACAGGGGCTGAATTACAATTACCGTTCTTATTTCGAAAAAAACTTGGGGTACGAATTTGCTTTTCAAATAACCTCAGCCTCTCATGAACCCGATCAGAAAGGTCTTCCGCTTTGTATTCAGATGGATGCAGAATCACATCAATTTTACGCATACGGCCACAGTTGGTTAATGCAGGGACAGCGTACGAAATGCATTTGCAGAGTCCATCTTCTTGAAGCTTATTTAAACAACGCTCTAAGGTCCTCCTGTCCATCATACCATGCTTCTTCTCAAGATTACTGGGACTCTGAAGAAACCTAAGTAGCTCAGGTTTTAATAGGACCTTCTCTCCCTGAAAAAATGGAAATTACAAGATAAATAAGCATATAGAATGGTGATGGAAGAAGCAAAAGATCAATATACAACCTGTAATTTTTCAAGTATCAGTTGCTCCCTCTGTGAGCTAGCTGAATCCTGACGAAGACATTGATATGTTGCTGAGCGGCAACGTCGGGAAGCTGGAGAAGCAAATGAAGATTTCTCCAAAGAAACATCTGATGCAGGTTTTGAGTTTTTAGTTCGCAGTTCTGCATCAGGTATTATACCATTTGCCTCACATTGCATATTATGTGAATGTTTTAAATCAAGTGGTGTGCCATTTTTATCTGTCTCTAGTACAGTTGAGTTAATATTTTGTTCTTCACTCACTTCTGCATCAACTATGGAGGTTTGATGATCTGTCTCTTGGATAGTGTGAGCTTGAATTGGTTGTCCAGCTTGTGCATGAGTAGAAGATTTCTTATCAATGGTGTCTTCTAATTTACCACGGAGGGTATTAGAAACTACAATATTGAAGTTCCCAGCAGTCCAGACTCGGTTGACTTTACCTCTATTAAGGACTTCTAATTCAAGATGCATCCCGAATCTAGACACCATACGGTGAATGTGACGATTGTACCGTTTACTGCTTATGCCAAGCCTTTTATATACCTGCTTGCAGCAATACAAATATGCAAATAATAAAAAAATTATAACTCAGATTGTCAATTATGCATTTTTTGCCAAAATAATCTCACTTGAATTAAAGCACAATAAAAAATTCTACTTGACTTGCTAGGTTTTGGTTATCTTCAATACAAATATGAAGAATCAGAATGCAGAGGTGAAAAACAGTCCATGAATTATGTAAGAACAGACATTTAGATTTTCTAGTCCTGCTAAAGAGACAAGAGAAAAATCAAGGGGAACAAAAGAGAACGAAGCATATAAAATATGAATAAGAAAATCAAAAGTTGCATACAACTAATAACGATGACATACCTCATCAAAAGTCAGCCCTTTCGAACCTTCTGCATCAATCATATCATAAATTTGTTGCTCAATAGATAGCTCCAGAAGCTGTTCAGTAATTTGGCCTCTATTTATCAGGTTAGCTTGTTCTGTTACCTCTGTATCAATATCATCATCTCCACCTCCATGACTTTTGGTCACAAAAGTTTTAGGAGTAAATTTTTTCAGCAGCCGTAAGCAACTCACTTCCTGGAAAAAAAATATATTGATGTAAAACGTGGGGAATAAAAGGAGGGACAAAAGGTAAAAGATCAGTGGTTCAGGTTTGTTGTGGAGATTCTCTACACATACTGGAGATATTAATATCACGAGGGCTAATGGTAGCTGATAGTAAAAGAGAAAATGGCTACAGAAATTTTAGAATATCAATGCTTTAAAGATTTTTTGACGTTAACTGCTATTCTGCTAAGGTTGACAGGAACTTCCACTCATGTAGAAAATTTTTGTTCATGAAAACGAGTATAACTAAACACTGATGAACCTTTGGTAACAAAGCAAGATTCGTCCTATCTAAGATCAACACTAAGTGGCAGGTAACTTTATGAAATTTATATGTTAGGCCCTATTTGTTTCCCCCTCTTTAACCCTTATTTTTCCTTTTGTTTCTGAAAAGGAAGAGGTTTTCAATTTTAAGATTGATTGTTCACAAAATTTTAAGAGATTAAGGCCCAACAACTTCTGAAATGTTTTCAAACCTAACCATGTCGCTCTTCTCTCAATGCACGGCACACCATCAAGGCATCGACTGCTCTCACGCTACCTCAACGCTCCTGCTTCCTCATGCCGCAACCACACTGCTGCTGCCAGTGAAGACAACACATTAGAAGGTACTGTCTCATGCCGCTTCTGCTTCCTCATCACACATGACACACCAGTAAGGGCTCTCCCACTTTTTGCTGTCTCACACGGCTGCAGCAGTGTTACTTCCATTCGATTTTCAAATATTTCTCTTCGGTTTGTGATGTTGATTGCAATCCATCTATCTGTGTTTTTGGTTGCATTTGCACAGAACTTGAATCACAAGAAATTGTGATTCTATGGAGTTAACAACCAAATTACATGAGAACTTTGATTCTACGGAGCTGTAACTCAAAGAATCACAGATACATTACCTTCAAATCTTATTTTTAATGGTATGATCATGTAATTCCTTTGTGGTTCAACTGATATTCTAGTTAAATTGTCATTTTTTAAGAAAAAGTTCTACACTTCAGTTATTGTAATTCTCAGAAGTATAACAAGTTACTAAGTTTGAGTTTTGCCCATTCATCTTCAACTTTCAAGCATCATCCGGAGAAAAAAAGGACAATGGATTTTAACTCCTTAACTATCAACTGCAGGTTACTCTAGAAAGGATACTAAGATGATAACCATACTTTCAAAGTTTGGGGTTGTGTGGATTTAAATTTGTAGAATTATACTTTCATACTAGGAGAGTATCATGCAATATTAGTATGTGGTGTTGATTTAGTGGTATGCAATATTAGGTGCATATATACAGAATTTGTCACGTATTTAGTTGTAAAGGGTGAATTTTTGCAATTTGTCTGCTAAAGAGCTTGTGTTTGAATATCTGATTATTTCGTGTGAATATGCAATTAGTAGCCTATATACAGATATTGTCATTCAGATATAAATTTGGTTTTTGTATTTTGAGAAACCTGATGAACTTGTGTTTTGATGAATTTGTTTATGCAAGAGTTTGAAGCATATTGGAGGGATACTTAAATAATTTGAAGACACCATCTAACATTTTGGTTCTTATTAAATTTGGTGCAAATAATATAGATCCATATGTGTTCATCTCATACAAGAGTTGATATCCTAAAGCACAAAGTTGGAAAGGAAATCTTTCTTGAATTTGATTTGGTCGTAGTGTTAAATCTTTGGCTCAACATATGCATGTCTAGGAAGCAATATTTACAAAGGCTGCTCAAATACAAACAAAAGAAAAGTTTGCAGTGAAATGAACGAATAGAAATCTTCTAACGTTGCAATCTCAACAGGGTAAATAAAACAATGATGTTCACGGCATATGAACTTTAAAGCATTGTGGTTGTGATTGTACAATGTATGTCTGTATGTTTTCTACCACCATGAAATATTATCTAAATATTTGTTCAAAATAGAAGTTGAGGATACTTTGTTATCAATTGGTTATATGTCATGGTAATTGGATATTCTATTAGTTCGTATTTGATTGTCATTTGGTATTTCTTATTAACTTGGTTAGATTGTTGGAACAGTATCGGAAGAGATGGGTGATGACACAAACTGTCAAACTTTTGTTGCTTTTGAAAATGGATGTTATATTTACAACGTTTGAAACACTTTTTATTTAGTCAATGTCAATTTATTTCAACACAATAGTCTCATATGTTGAATTAAATATTTTAGTTTCACTCATATTTATTTTAACAAAAAAGATTCCAATCCCATATTCTGATATTTCATGTTACAAAACAAACCGTCTTAAATGATTCTCATTTCGAACTTCAACCACCTCTTATATTTCAGAATTTTAGAATCAGATTTCAGACATTAACCAAAAAAAAACATCAGATTAGTGTTTACTTTTATTTTCCCAACAATAAACATATATCTATGAAGCTAAATATAAACTATGCATTTAATTGCGGCGCTATAGCAGCGGTTAGCGGTGTATAACAAAATAGCGGTCTCCTCTTGCGGTCCCACGATTTGCGCCGCTATTTGGGCGCGATTTCATAACAAATAGCGGTATAAAATAGCGCTATTGTCTAATTGACTTGGTTTTTGACATTTTTGTTCACTATTCTAAATATTTATTCTGTTAATTTATGTTAATTTGTGTAACTGTGTCATGTTAAGTTAATCTCAAGTTGTGTTATGTTAAGTCTTAAAAGTTGTAACAGGTTTGTGTTAAGTCTGTTAAATCTTACAAGATGCATAACAGGTTTAATTCTTTAAGCAATTGCAAGCTTGCAACAGGTTTAAGCATGGAAGGTCAGTCTCCACATGCTTCCGTAAATTATATGTTATGTTCTTTATGTAATGTTCTTTATGATTTTAGACATGCATTATGTTATGTTTTCTAAATCATATATATATATATATATACACACACACATACATATAGGGTCCAGATCAATGGGGTACCATGTTAGACTGGGGAACCGGAGGCCACCCATGTTTGGTTATAAGGAAAAAAAGGGTAATATAGTCAATTAAGTTTATCTTAATTAATAGAAGACAACTAATGAATTAATAAATCCCTTGATTATAGGGATTTACTTTCAAAACAATATCTTTAATAAATTTCAAAATAGGTTTTAGTGAACATGTTCAATCGGATTCGACAATTTGGTTTTAGTGAACATTATCAATCGGATTCGACAATTGGTTAGTTGAACATGTTCAACCGGAGGTGTCAAATAAAGATATTTATTATTTTCATCAATCCGTTCGTGAAGGTTCAATTTCATATACACAGTATTGAACATGTGCAATCGGGGTTTATTGTGTTTTTAGTCGTTGTTAACCCTCTTGTTGATAAACCAATATTCACGGTATTGAACATGTTCAATCGTGGATTATGGTGTGTGTAGTCGATGGGTTCCATTTTGGTGATATACCAAGATTTATGGTTTGTCATCATTGCACATGTTCAGTATGGGTGTAACGAACGATACTAACAATGGAGATTTTCATGAGATACAAAGAATTTTATATTCTATTTTAAAATTTTCAGTACCGATTTGACCCCCCAACACTAATTAATGTGGGAAAGAATTTTAAGCAAAATTTATATTTATTTAATATTTTTAATGATAAATGACTGGCTATAAATGGTTCCCCGGTACCACAGTCTAACATGGTACCCCATTGATCTTGAATCTATATATACATACATACATACATACATACATACATACATACATACATACATACATATATATATATATATATATATATATATATATATATATATATTATAATATAATATACCGCTATAGCAAATAGCGGTCTTGACCGCAAGACGCTATTAACTGCGTAGAATATAAACTGATGCCCACAATATAGCAATCCTTGTTGCACTTAAACCTTCTAAATTTTATGCAAGTTTTCATACATGCTACATCCACATGTTTCTATTGGGTCAAATCACAGTTACGGCTAAGCTTCTACTTCCTTATCTTTTTCTTGATTCAGACAATAGCCACACAACCTATATATAACTCGGCACTAATATACATATACATACATACATACATACACACACACACACACATATATATATATCAATATAATAATAATATAGACTACAAAAAACAATGGAAATGCTTGCAAATTTGGCATCTCCAAGTGAGATCACGCAAGATAAGAAGAATCGAAATAAACCTTAGTATGCTAGTTGTGGTATCTAAGTAAAAGTAATAATATACAGCAAACCACTAGGAGGTATGGTAATCATAATTACAGAGAAAACATCTAGTTAGACTACCTTCTTGTTCACTGTAGCGTAAAACTCCTCAACTACACGATCTTCTCTCAGCTTGTTCAAGATCTAAGAGCAATTTGAATAACCCAGTTAAATAGTTGAAAAGAAATTAAACAGAGAAGAAAATGTAGGGTTCTGTCAGCTTACACGTCTCCAAGCTCGATGTCCAGAGGTTTTGCAATAGCCTAATTCCTTCTTGATATCCGAAACGACAAGAACCTGCAGATGCATAAAAGATGAATCATTAGCACCAGGTTAAGTATAAAGGCATGAATAACTATCTGCTGGAATACACACACACACACACACACACACACACACACACACACACACACACACACACACACACACACACACACATATATATATATATATATATATATATATATATATATATATTATTAAATGTGTAACTAATTTGTCACGTGTCAATTTCTCATTTAATTTGTCATGTATCAAAACTTCAATCTGCCACGCCATTACTTTGTTAAATTTGAATCCAAATCATATCCAATTCAATCTATTTTGATCTAATCTTACTAATCTAATACATAATCAACTAAAATCTAATAAGCTCAATTTTTTAATAATTATTTCATGTGTTTTTATAAATACTTATTCTTAATTTTTTTAAATTCAACCCATGTAGTACATGGGTATATAAACTAGTGTGTACACACACACACACACACACACACACATATATATATATAGTAAGTAACCTTGCCATCTGCTTTTTCTAGTAGATCACAGACAGCTTTTACTGCAGGTGCATAGTCTTGTATCTGTACATCATCTTCTATGCCATCTCGTGTAGCAATTTCTCTATCTGCATTTTTATTATCGGTGAATGCCTTATCCTCTTTAATAATTTCAATTCTTTGTAAACGACCCAAATGCTTTGCATAACGGTATAAATGGGTCATGTTGGTGTTTACGATTGAAGTATTTTTATGCTCCCCCTCATTGCCAGCTTCTTTCTTCCTTATCAGTGTTGATTGCCTCACAATTAAACGACGGGATTCAAGACTCATTAGTATATAGAAAAAGTTCCTGTGTTGAATGCCAAGTTCCTTGGCAAGTTCATTTTGCGTTACTCCATCCGTTCTGCAGCAGTAGAAAGTATAGCAAGATCAGTAGTCATTATGCATACAGTGTTTTCATAGTCTCTACAAAGCAATGCAATAGGGGTCTCTTTATGTCTAAAGAATTACTTCTCAAATCCAAATTTTTCTTGATTTTCCTGTTAGAGCATCTACATTATTAAGGACTTTAAGGTCCTTACCAATTGACATGTTGACTTTTCTAAATTTATTGAAGTTTTTCTTCTTAATGTTCAATGTCTTTTTTTTCAAAGACCATTCTTCATAAAAACCAACTTCTACAATCCTAAAAGCCTTTACAATCCTAAAACACTTTACAAGTCCTTATGATTTAATTATAAACTAGAGATAATTTTAAACATTTATAACGGAAAAACTAGTCCTATAGACTCCCCTCTCCTTGGTTTTGTGACGAAGAACCTGTCCTCCTAAAAACCTCTCCTGCAATCACAAGTCATCCACAAAAACTGTTATGATGGCGACTCATTGGTACGTCAACGGTCAACCAAAGGACGGATTTCCTAAATATGGCATTTTTTCGTAGAGCTTTTAAGAAAGATTTCACCTTTATAATTATTTATAATTGTATTTAAGATAATTATAGTATTTATAATTATTTGTAAATATCCAATAAAGATAACATAAAAGTAGATGATGTAAAAACTTTTTCATCCGAGAAAGTCTTAAGCTTGCGTTTAATTCACGAAAACTAGTTGGTTTTCGATTTTAGTTTTGAAGTTATAGTTTTTAGGAAAAAAAAAACAAGAGTTTCTATGAAAATTGTAAACTTATTTAGATGATTAAGTTTTTGTTTTAAGAAAAAATAAGGTGGATGATTATAAAATAAGAAAAATAGGTTAGGTAATAGAAAAGTAAGAAAGAGAGTATTATAAAAAAGGGTAAATTACAATTTTCGTCCCTGTGGTTATACACAAATTATGGTTATCGTCCTTCTAATGATTAAATTACGATTACAGTACTTATAGTTGGCAATTTATTATGCATTTGGTCCCTTTGTCCAATATTTTTTTTTAAATGACGATTTTGCCCTTTTATTTTTATTTCAGTTTTGGTCCTTGATAAAATTATTTCTTTTATTTCATTTTACTAATAGATTTTTATTCTTTTACTATTTATTTAATATATTTTCTATTCTTTTATTATATTGTCTAGTTATTACTATTAAAATTCAATTGAAATAAAAGGTTATTCAATATGTTTTATTTATTTATTTATTTGATATTATTATTAATAGTATTAATATTATTATTTTGTTATGATTTAAGTATTTACATGACTAAGTAGTAATCAATGAAAATAACTTGTATATGACTTAATTTAATATGTTGTATTTTTGTTAATTATTGTTATAAATACTATTATTATCGTTCATACACATTGATTTTAGATATACGTTGAACTATTTATATATTTATTTTTCTAAATGTATATTACTTTTCATTTATAAAAAATTGAAACTATTTATGCATTTAATTTATTTATCTATTCTCTTTATTATATGTTACATTCATATAAATACTTATATATTTAATAATTTTTTATTCAAATTAATTTAATTATTTTGTTTTTATCTTAACCAAATATATAATTTAACGTGTTTTCTATTCTAATTTAGTTATACCATAAAGTTAATGGTCAGATAAACCTTATACATATAACTTAAGGAAACCCATAATTGTTGTAATTATAACTTAATGAAATATATAATTATTTCATAAAGTTAAAAATTAAATTAATTTATACATATAAATATGTAAAGTTTACATATCTTGTTAATTTTAAACTATATTTTTTGTTTAACAAATAGTAAATATATTAAATAAATAGTAAAAAATAAAAAAGCTATTAATAAATTAAATAAAAAGAAATAATTTGATCAAGGACCAAAACTGAAATAATAATGAAAGGGCAAAATCGTCATTTTAAAAAAAACATTGGACAAAGGGACCAAAGACATTATAAATTGCCAACTATAGGTACTGTAATCGTAATTTAATCATTGAAAGAACGGTAACCATAATTTGTGTATAACCACAGGGACGAAAATTGTAATTTACCCTATAAAAAATATAGGGTAGGTAATAAAAAGCAAGAGAGAATATAAAAAGTTGTATTTTAAAAAGTGAAATGAAAATTTATGAAATTGTTGTTAAGTAAACAAGTTTTTATTTTTATTAAAAAGTTTGATGGAAAATTTGAAAATTTTCATAAACTAAACGCGTATATACAATTTTAAAGAACAGGATGATGGGACCAAACCAAAAAGGTAAAAATTGTATTTGATTATCCTTTCTATGAAAAAAAACCAATATTTTATGATCCTTGCTTATTTAAAATTTGAGTTTCATGTTCTTCTTGGCTGAAAAAGTTTTACGATACTTTGTATTGTATTATACTAGGTTATTACCCATGTATTACATTTAGAAATTGATATTTATACATATGTATAATATAATAATTATATGAATAATAAAATTTGCTTAATTTTAGTTAGTTAGTTATTAAATTAATCCATATTAGATTTACATAGATTTGATTTGTTTTAAAATTTAAAAATAAAATCAGTAAATGACGTGGCAAAAGGAGAGAGCGACATGTGGCAAATTAAGTGAGAGAATGTCATGTAGCAAATTAAATGAGAGTTTGCCACGTGACATTTAGTTACTCTTTTAATAGCATAGATAGAGATAGATATTACAATTCGTCCTTGTAAAAACCGCTTCTTGTGTATATCCATCTCCTTGGTCTATCGTTAAGGACTTCCTCCAAAACTGTCATCTTGGCATCCTACGGACTAATAAGGACAATCAACCAGTCATATCATACAAGCAAACCTGGAAATGGCAAGACGCTCAAGCACCCGCCGTTGTGGCAAAGAAATACCGGCATCTGATGCTTTTATATCGTAAATCCCAAGGAAGCTGCTACGCAGATCCTCCGCTGCCACAATCTTCAACTCCATCGCCTCCGAGTCTTCAAACGATTGAATCATAGGGTCTTCAGCATCGAACGAAACGCCATTGCATTCAAATTGCAGACCTGGAATATTCAGAAGATTGGACCATAAGGCATTCTTAACGTTAGTGCAGAGGTGGAGACCGTTCGACGAGAGATAAGAATGGATTTTGGGCCAAAGACTACGCAGAGTTAGTCCGGTAACTTGTTGCGAGCATATTTCTTCGAGCGCTCCGTTGACGACGGCGTCCATTGGTGGTCGAACGACGGCGGCGGTGCATGCAATCGTTGGCGGTGGCGGTTAATCGACGAAACACGAGAAGTTTTTTTTGTATTTACGAATCAAAAAATTGGGGGTTTTTGAGGAGAGGATGTGTTGGAGGTTGGAACTTAGGTCTAGGGTTCGAATCCCCTTCACAGGATTCAAAACCATTTTTTTTTATACACGTGAACTTGCATTTATACTCTATCTATCTATATCTATATTGTTATAATAATTGAGAACAATTCTGCCATGTGTCACCGTTCTAATACATCACTTTTTCATTTTTCCACTCTTTTTCTAAAAATAAAAATTAACATTAATTTAAGTAATATTCTTATCATTTAATTGATTTAATTTAAACTTTAGGGAGAATTTCATATATACCCTTCTAAAACCTCATAATATCATATATACTCAACCTAAAATTTTAATATCATATATATCCCTCCTAAACATCACAATATCATATATATATCCAATTTTAATTATTAATATCACATATATCCCTCTTAAACATCATTAATATCATATTTACCCAGATTCATTAATTTAATTATTTTTATAACATTTAAAACTTATAATTAATATTGCTCATTAATTAATGACTATTATACCCTTACTTATTTATTTTTTCAACTAAACTTCAAAATATCATATTTATCCAACTTAAATTAAAATATCATGTCCCTTTTAATAATTTTATATAATTTATTTTTGTAAACTTTACTAAATAAAATTTTCAAACTAAAACAAATTAATATTAACAATAGAAATAAAAATAAAAAATTGTATCATGTTTTTGCTCGTTTGTAATCAAATCGTATCGTATTTCTATATTTTCTTATTTGTTTTTTTCCAACGATAATCTATATACAATTAACTGATTATATTTTATGTTTTTTCTTTTCTTTTAGAATTTTACAGTTGTATCGCATTTTATTCTTTTAGTTCAGTATATATTTTTTGTTTTCTAATACATTAGTTTCAAATTTTTTTCAAGTTTGCATTCGTTTTATAACCATTGTTTATTTAGTTTACTTTTTTTTTAAAAAATATTTTATATTTAATTTAGTAAAAAATTCAGTTGGATATAAAATTATTAAAATTTTTTAAAATTTTATATTTAGTTTATAAAAGATTTTATATTTAATTTAATAAAATTTATATTTATTTAGTAAAGTTTACAAAAAATAAATTATATAAAATTATTAAAAGGGATATGATATTTTAATTTAAGTTGGATAAATATAATATTTTGAAGTATAGTTGAAAGAAGAAATGAGTAAGGGTATAATGGTCATCAATTAATAAACAACATTAATTATGAGTTTTAAATGTTTTAAAATAATTAAATTAATGAATTTGGGTATATATGATATTAATGATGTTTAAGAGGGATATATGTGATATTAATAATTAAAATTGGGTATATATGATATTATGATGTTTAGGAGGGATATATATGATAATAAAATTTTAGGTTGGGTATATATGATATTATGAGGTTTTAGAAGGGTATATATGAAATTCTCCCTAAACTTTATTGTTGAAACTTCTTATTTTTGTTACCTAAAATAATTCAAACTACAATTAATATTCATTATAAATTTTCAAGATTAACAAGCTAAAATATTTTTTTTTTAAAATCAATAAAATAATAAACCATGTTTAAATGCCCTAAAGAGTAAATAATTTAAAAAAATATCAGTAAAATAAAAAAATTAGTTTTATAATAAAAAATTTTAAAAGATTGACTTAAAGTCATCATTTTTTACCATTAAATCAATAATTCAAATATTTTAGATCACATTTTAGTCGTCTTCTTTGACTTAAATTTTTTTTAAAAGATTGACTTAGAGTCATCATTTTTTACCATTAAATCAATAATTCAAATATTTTAGATCACATTTTAGTCGTCTTATTTGACTTAAACATTGACTTGTCATCGTTTTTTATCATTGAAGTATAGTTGAAAGAAGAAATGAGTAAGGGTATAATGGTCATCAATTAATAAACAACATTAATTATGAGTTTTAAATGTTTTAAAATAATTAAATTAATGAATTTGGGTATATATGATATTAATGATGTTTAAGAGAGATATATGTGATATTAATAATTAAAATTGGGTATATATGATATTATGATGTTTAGGAGGGATATATATGATATTAAAATTTTAGGTTGGGTATATATGATATTATGAGGTTTTAGAAGGGTATATATGAAATTCTCCCTAAACTTTATTGTTGAAACTTCTTATTTTTGTTACCTAAAATAATTCAAACTACAATTAATATTCATTAAAAGTTTTTAAGATTAACAAGCTAAAATATTTTTTTTTAAAATCAATATAATAATAAACCATGTTTAAATGCCCTAAAGAGTAAATAATTTAAAAAAATATCAGTAAAATAAAAAAAATTAGTTTTATAATAAAAAATTTTAAAAGATTGACTTAAAGTCATCATTTTTTACCATTAAATCAATAATTCAAATATTTTAGATCACATTTTAGTCGTCTTCTTTGACTTAAATTTTTTTTAAAAGATTGACTTAGAGTCATCATTTTTTACCATTAAATCAATAATTCAAATATTTTAGATCACATTTTAGTCGTCTTCTTTGACTTAAACATTGACTTGTCGTCGTTTTTTATCATTGAAGTATAGTTGAAAGAAGAAATGAGTAAGGGTATAATGGTCATCAATTAATAAACAACATTAATTATGAGTTTTAAATGTTTTAAAATAATTAAATTAATGAATTTCGGTATATATGATATTAATGATGTTTAAGAGGGATATATGTGATATTAATAATTAAAATTGGGTATATATGATATTATGATGTTTAGGAGGGATATATATGATATTAAAATTTTAGGTTGGGTATATATGATATTATGAGGTTTTAAAAGGGTATATATGAAATTCTCCCTAAACTTTATTGTTGAAACTTCTTATTTTTGTTACCTAAAATAATTCAAACTACAATTAATATTCATTAAAAGTTTTCAAGATTAACAAGCTAAAATATTTTTTTTTAAAAATCAATAAAATAATAAACCATGTTTAAATGCCCTAAAGAGTAAATAATTTAAAAAAAATATCAGTAAAATAAAAAAATTAGTTTTATAATAAAAAATTTTAAAAAATTGACTTAAAGTCATCATTTTTTACCATTAAATCAATAATTCAAATATTTTAGATCACATTTTAGTCGTCTTCTTTGACTTAAATTTTTTTTAAAAGATTGACTTAGAGTCATCATTTTTTACCATTAAATCAATAATTAAAATATTTTAGATCACATTTTAGTCGTCTTCTTTGACTTAAACATTGACTTGTCATCGTTTTTTATCATTGATTCAATGATTTTGCATGTATGTCATCTTTTTATTGTTTTTTATTGTATCTTAATTTTAAAAAAAATGAAGGTTTTTAAGGGATCCCACGTCTTTATTAACATTTAATTTATAACAAATCTTTTACATCAATCTATGTAATACATGGGTATTAATCTAGTACTATATAAAATAAGAAAACCACTTGGAGATTCTGTACTAGTGGATGGAAAATAATTAATGGTCCAAATTAATGACAACTCATAACTATTTATGAAATGTCTCTTATACCCTTAAATAAAATCAATAATTATACCTATGCCATTTTTTTAATTCATTTTCCAAATTTACTACCTTAACTTAATTACATTAAATTTTGATTTTAATTTTTCATTAATGAATTAATATTTACCTAAAATAAATATGTGTCATTATTATCCTTAATGATCAAAGTTAAATCCAAATCTAAAAATTTGGATTTAAATGTAGAAGTGTAGTAAATAAAGTTAAAAATTTTTGTTAATTATTTTGCTAACAAGATTTAAAATTTAATTGATAAAACTTCAATTGTGAATATGATAAATTTTGATTGTTGATTTTCAGATATTCCATTTTTATATTTTATCATTTTCAAAATATATACAAATTCACATGATTGAAGTTTTTTGTTTCTTACATTGATATTTCATATTTGAAGTTAATAAAAGTTAAAAGAAACATTTTTTTGCAAACACATATTATATGTTTTTAATAATACAATATAATAATATTTTTTATTTAATATCAAATAACTAAGTATTTTTTATCTTTAATTTAACTAGCTTTCAATCTTTTTTATTTTAATTATATATAAATTTTATACCAATTTATTAAAATATAAAAAAAAATATGCATTTTCTAAACCAATCCATGTAATACATGGGTTGATTAACCTATATATTATAATAAAACAAAAAATTCATGTCATATGTCACTTCTACAATACAAGAAAATTTTATTTTTCCACATCTTTTTCCAAATTTAACACATTAACTTAGTTGCATTAAATTTTGACTTTATTTTTTTCATTAATTAATTAGTAATAAATTAGATTTTGTAACATTTAAAATAATGTTTACCTAAAATAAATATCTATCATTATTATCCATAATAATCATAATTAGATCCAAATGTAAAAAATTTGAATTAGTTGTGGAAATTATTATTATTATGTATAATAAAGGAAAACATCAAATGTCACGTGTCACCTCTGCTTTCACCAAAAAGATAATTACAACTTATAAAAAATAAAAGATAAATACAATTTAATATTTTTAAAGAAGATAAATATACTCTATTTTTTAATCTGTAAATAATAAAAAATAAACACAATTATTATTTTTGTATGTTTTTATTTTTATTTGTATAAATTTTAGATAAATAAATTTAATTAAAAATATCCACGTAATACGTGGGTTATAAACTAGTTTATATGTAGCTTTATATATTATATATGTTCATATATATATATATATATATATATATATATATATATATATATATATATATATATATATATATATATATATATATATATATATATATATATATATATATATATATATATATATATATATATATAGGGGAGGGTTCTTCTAAGAAGCATAAAAAATGTGAGAACCTAAGAACCTTTTATGGCCTTTGGATTAATGATAATCAATGGTTGATATATTGGATGACAATTTTGTAATTATTTTGAACTTTGATAGTGGAGAATCTTGAAAATGTGTGAAAATGGTATTTTTGAAAGAAAAAAATCTATTTTTTCTCTTTCTCTCTCTTACTTTTTTTCATTTTCATTTTATTTTTCTTTCATTATAATTGATTTTTAAAGTAAAAAAACGTTTTTTTATAAAAAAAAATTATTTTTTCTATATATAAAATTATTTAAATGCTAAAAAAATAATGTATTTTAGATACAAATATTATATGTCTATATAGAATATTTTTTTTTCTATATAGAATATATTAACGAACATATTCTATGTACAATCTACGTAGAATGTCATGCATTCTATGTAGAATGTCATGCATTCTACGTAGAATGACATGCAATCTACGTAAAATGTCGAATGTCAAATATCATATATTCTACGTAGATTACCTGATAAAATATATCAAATGCACATTGAAACAAAAAAAAATTTCATTTAGACATTTTATCAAACACTTGGTATGCAACTGATATAAAATATACCAAAAAGACATTGAATAGTAATGTTAATCTACATAAAAAGATATAGAAATGTATAAAAAACATAAAAATATATGAAATATATAAGAAACATAACATTCTACATAGATTATGTGTGATTTTTTACAAGTAGTCTTGTGTTATATTCTATTTAGATTATCATGTAATCTACGTAGATTATCATGTAAAACATCCAATAACTATTACAATCATTATAAATCTAAATTTTACAAATAATCTTCATTATAAAACATGAAAAAAGAATCTGTCATATTGTATGTAGAGTATCGACGAACATATTATATGTACAATCTACGTATAATGTCATGCATTCTATGTAGAATGACATTTAATCTACGTAGAATAACATTCAATCTACGTAGAATGGAATGCAATCTACGTAGAATGGCATGCAATATACGTAGAATGACATGCAATATACGTAGAATGACATGCAATATCTTACAAATAATTTTAACTATAAAATATGGAAAATGAATCTGTCCAATGTACGTAGATTGTACATAGAATATGTTCGTCGATACTCTACATAGAATGTCACGCAATCTACATAGAATGACATTCAATCTACGTAAAATGACATTCAATCTACGTAGAATGACATGCAATCTACGTAGAATGATATGCAATCTACGTAAAGTATCGACGAACATATTCTATGTACAATATACGTAGATGTCATGCAATCTATGTAGATAGACATTCAATCTACGTAGAATGACATTCAATCTACGTATAATGACATGCAATCTACGTAGAATGTCATTCAATCTATGTAGAATGTCATGTAGAATGTCAAGTATCATATATTGTACATAGATTACATGAAAAAATATACCAAAAACACATTGAATGTTAATGTACATTTACATAAAAAGATATAGAAATGTATAAGAAACAAAAAAAATATATGAAATATATAAGAAACATAACAGTCTACATAGATTATGTGTGATTTTTTACAAGTAGTCTTGTATCATATATTCTATGTAGATTATCATGTAAAACATCTAATAACTATTACATTCATATATATCTAATATTTTACAAATAATCTTTATTATAAAACATTGAAAATGAATCTGTCATATTCTATGTAGAGTATCGACGAACATATTTTATGTACAATATACGTAGAATGGCATGCAATCTACGTAGAATGACATTCAATCTACGTAGAATGACATTCAATCTACGTAGAATGACATTCAATCTACGTAGAATGTCATGCAATCTGTGTAGAATGTCATGCAATCTATGTAGAATGTCCTGTAAAATGTCAAATATCATATATTCTACATAGATTAAATGATAAAATATATCAAAAACACATTGAAACAAAAAAAGAAGATTCCATTTAGACATTTTATCAAACACTTGGTATGCAACTGATATAAAATATACCAAAAATACATAGAATAAAACTGTTAATCTACGTAGAATAAAATGCAATCTACGTAGAATGACATTCAATCTAAGTAGAATGTCATGCAATCTACGTAGAATGGCATGCAATCTACGTAGAGTATCGACGAACATATTCTATGTACAATCTACGTAGAATGTCATACAATCTACGTAGAATGACATTCCATCTACGTAGAATGACATGCAATCTACGTAGAATGTCATGCAATCTACGTAGAATGACATTCCATCTACGTAGAATGACATGCAATCTACGTAGAATGTCATGCAATATATGTAGAATGTCGTGTAGATTGTTAAGTATCATATATTATACGTAGATTAAATGATAAAATATACCAAAAACACATTGAAACAAAAAAAAAAAATAAGATTTCATTTAGACATTTTATCGAACACTTAGTATGCAACTGATATAAAATATACCAAAAACACAATGAATAGTAATGGTAATCTACAAAAAAGATATAGATTTGTATAATAAACATAAAAATATATGAAATATATAAGAAACATAACATTCTACATAGATTATGAATAGTAATGTTAATCTACATAAAAAGATATAGAATTAGATAACATTCTATATAGAATACATTAATTTTTTAGCAATCAAATAATTCTTTATATAGAAAAAATTATTTTTTTTATAAAAAACGTTTTTTTAAATATTAAAATCAATTCTAATGAAAGGAAGAGAAAATGAAAATGAAAAGAAAAATAAGAAAGAGAAAGTGAAAAAGAGATGCATATAATAAAAAAGGTGGAGAGAGAAAGATAATATTTTTTATTCCAAAAATACCCTTTTGATCCAAGGGCCCTAAAAGGTTCCTAGGTTCTCACCATCTTTAAGGTTCTTAAAAGAACCTATATATATATATATATTGTTAGATTTATTATTTCGATCATAGGAGTTGTTTTGTAATAATTATTATCTTTGTATTTTGTCTTGTATTTAATTTCCATGTACTTTGTTTCTATGTAATAGTCTAGGGGCCAAATGTGCCAATGTGTAAGACTTAATTAAATGGAGCTATTATAGGCTCCTAGGGTTACTTTATTTCTCACGGTTGACATTTGAATACAATATCACAGCCGCCATTTTGTCATATTCTCTCTAACATTCATATTGTCTTTTCTTCATCATTTCACATTTATTGAGCTTGTTTCTTCATGTGTGTGATAAGAAAATCATCAAGGTGCTGAAACAATATGGGTACAATTGGTATCAGAGCTCAGAGGGGTGGATTTCAACTGCTTCTTTCGGATTCTGCTGGGTTTTGTTGTTTGTTCTTCGTGTTCTTCCATTCTACCCGGTTAGATATTCATTTTCCTCTGTTTTTCTATGTTTCTTGTGCTATAATGGTCATATAAACATCACATTATCATTCTCTACTGATTTTAAGCTCATTTAGTTCCATATCTCTGTTAAAATCATCAAGAATCGGCCATTTTTAAGTTTGAAAATATGGGATTTTTAAGTGGGTTTTTTAACTTGTTCATGCTGTTTTTAGGTGTTTTTTAGGTTATTTTAAATCACCAAAAGTGTTTAAAATAGTTTATAAATCATTTAGAACTGTTTTTAGGCTTTAAAACTGATAAAAATCGAATTCTGCTCAGTTCTGCCTTAGAAATCGTAAAAAACCCGCTGTATTTCGGATCTTTACTGTAGAACTTCGGACCACCTAGGCACCAATTTCGGACCACCCATTGCCCTAATTCGGACCTCACTTCGGTCCAATTCGGACCATACTTAGGTGAATTTCGGACCCCCCCCATAAGTAATGTGAATGGTCAATTAGGTAATGTGAATGGTCATTTAAGTAATGTGAACGATCAATTAAGTAATATAAATGGTTAATTAAGTAATGTGAATGATCAATTAAATAATGTAAATGATCATTTAAGTAATGTGAATGGTCAATTAAGTAATGTGAATGATCATTTAAGTAATGTGAATGATCTAATAATTATAAAAGAAGTGTAAATAGTTAAATAATTATTGTGAATGATCAAATAAATGTACAAGAAGTATAAATATTTAAATAAGTGTTGTGAACGATCAATTAAGTAATGTGAATGATTAATTAAGTAATGTGAATGATCAATTAAATAATCTGAATGATCGTTTAAGTAATGTGAATGGTAAATTAAGTAATGTGAATGGTTAATTAAGTAATGTGAATGATCATTTAAGTAATGTGAATGGTCAATTAAGTAATGTAAATTGTTAATTAAGTAATGTGAATGATCAATTAAATAATGTGAATGATCATTTAAGTAATGTGAATGGTCAATTACGTAATGTGAATGGTTAATTAAGTAATGTGAATGATCATTTAAGTAATGTGAATGGTTAATTAAGTAATGTGAATGATCATTTAAGTAATGTGAATGGTTAATTAAGTAATGTGAATGATCAATTAAATAATGTGAATGATCATTTAAGTAATGTGAATGGTCAATTAAGTACTGTGAATGATCATTTAAGTAATGTGAATGATCAATTAAGTGTTGAAGAATTGTGAATGGTCAAATAAGTGTTGTGAATAATCAAATAAGTGTACAAGAAATATAAATAGTTAAATAAGTGTTGTGAATGATCAATTAAGTAATGTGAATGATCAATTAACTAATGTGAATGGTGAATTAAGGAATGTGAATGGTCGCTGTAATTACGAAAATACCCTTGCCTATGTGGGGTACGCTGGATACGCAGGATTTTGAAGGGGACACTTTTGAACCAATTCTCTCTCTCTCTCTCTCTCTCTCTCTATATATATATATATATATATATATATATATATATATATATATATATATATATATATATATATATATATATATATATATATATATATATATATATATATATGGAATCATTACGGAACCTAAAACTCGTGCAAAACTTTAGAACCAATATTCGAAATATTGAAATTTATGACGTTGAAATCAATGTTGAATATTTAAAATTCAGATGATTCAATGTAGAATATTCAATGATAAGTATTCAAAAGCAAATTTTAAAAATGTAAAATCATTGGTCAGGTTTTGAACATGACAAAATTCTTGTTTTCATAGTTTAATTTTATTTTTGTTTAAAAAGTTAAAAATTATTATGTATTTATAAATTTGAAAGTTGGTTCTGTAGTTTTACATCAAATTTAGGTTCTGCAACGATGTTGTCTCACACACACACACTTTGTGTGTGTGTGTGTCTATCTATATATAGGGTCAGATTTTATGGGGCACCTGTATGCATTGTGCACTTTGGGAACCTGTATGCACCGTTAGATCTTGAATTTTAATGGTTCAGATTGTAGTGGCAAAAGGTTAATTAACTTGAAAATGGGTGCACGGGTGCATAACTTCTCGCGCGCGGAAAGGCAAAATCGGAAGATGCTTGAATTCAGAAGTTATTATACCCGAATCTAAACAAACATAATGCATCTTCATCCAATTTATTGGATTCGTCTTCAAACACGATGCATCTTCATCCAATTCAATTTCAAACATGATGCATTTCGACCATATTCATCCTCGTCTTTGTTCCATCATTATGCATCACCAAAATCGTGATGCATTTCAGCCATATTCATCATCGTCTTTGTTCCATCATTATGCATCACCAAAATCGTGATGCATTTCGACATTTAAATGTGTTAATTTCGTGATGCATCTCTGAAATTTAAACGTGTTCATCAACGTCTTCAATGTGTTCATCATTGTCGTGATGCATTGTTGTTGTGCATCATGTTTGAAACAACCAATACCATATGCTCCAACTATTTCTTGGAAGCAATAACCACCAACATTAATAAAGAATCTTAGAATTCTTTGACTAGCCATAAGCATGATACAGAATCGTAGAATGAACTGTTTGTGAAAAAACTGATACTCAAAAACCATGATCAACAGACGCAAGCAAATTCTCGTCAACGTCGATGCACAGGTATGGTGCAGAGTTGCATACCGACGGTGGACAGCGATGGTGGGGCTGGGTCCGGCGGTAGTAGTAGTGGTTGTCTTGTGAAAACTGGTTGAGAGAAAGAGAGATGGAGAGAGGCTAGCCATGAAAGGGAAAGGGAAAGAGAGAGAAAAGGGGATGGATTTATGGAAAGGTGGTTGATCATTTTATTTAGTTTCCTAAATAAATGATAAATATTAAATTAAATCTTATAATTTAACAATATATTATAAAGCATTCCCAAAATGCCCTTAATGCACCTTTTGTAAACAAGCAATGCATTTTTGGTTCCCATTTGGTTCCTAATGCATATGGTGCCCCATAGAACCTCAATCTATATATATATATATATATATATATATATATATATATATATATATATATATAATCAGGTGAGAAGAAGCTTATGGTGAGAAGAGATGAGAAGCAATCAGACGTTACATGGCATTACTTGTTTAACAAATGAAAGATAATTTAGGAATTTTTGTTTTTAATTTATTTAATATAAAAAATTTTAAAATAACCGGTTAGCTTATTGTGACATCCCAAAATTTAAGATATTTATTTGACGTGAGAAGATCATTCATAAATATTTAAATTCAAGAATTGAAGATGATTTATATATAGTTTGATAAATATAACATTAACTATGAAATATGAAAATTTAAACTTACCGCAACAAAATATTGATGAAATAGTACATGTTTACGTGGTTCCAATCCCGAATTAATCCACAGGCCCAAAGAGCCCAACCCACCTTCTATCCGCTACTCAGGCCTGCCATAAGATCCAAGTTCATTCACTTGACCCGCGGAGGGCCCATGGAGTGACAGACCTGGCAATTCGTGTCGTGTATTCGTGTCGTGTCGTGTCTCTCACAACCTCGTGTATTCGTGTCTCCAATTGCCAGGTCTACCTGCGAGCTGCAGGAGCCTGTCGGACGACAGGCGTTATGCAGAGAAGGAAGAAAAAGCGGGGTCTCTAATTGGCTCCTGAGGGATCATGGAGGTCACTCCCATGCACGTTCTTCCCCAGCCAATAGGATTCTTCCAAACGAGCGCCTCGCCTGGAATAGAGAAGGTATAAATAGGGTTCTCATCATCAAGATAAGGGTAATGTTCATTTCACCATTTTTACTGATATTTTCCTCCCAACCTTTACTCTCTAGCATGGCGGCTGACTTTGGCATCGGAGTGTCCTCACAGGGGCTCTCCCTGTGTTGACACTAACGATAGATTTTTCGTTTCTTTGTTGCAGGCCTTCTAATCCCTTTCCTGAATCCTCTCGAAGCATTACCTAGCTAGTTATCACTTTAACCCATAATTATTGATTGCCAGACGCACAAACAATTGGCGCCATCCGTGGGACACGACTGGTTACGGTGATACTAGTGTAGTTCTCAGAAATTCAGAATGGATAAGCCTGATGTTGCTGAAATAGGCCCTCAAGGCCCTGTAGCTGGAGAACAACCTCCTCCCCAGGCGGGTTTCCAGGTGCCCCTGGGAGTGGTGGAACCATCTTCGGCCGTAGAGGCGCTCCTTCCCTCTTTAGACTCGGAAACAACCACGCAGGTGATAAGTCGTTAGTTAGTAGCAACCAATTTCGAACAACTTCAGGCTCTCATGCAAGAACACTCCCGTTCTGTAGAGGCTCCACGCCTGGATAAGACTAATGAGGTGATGATGGAATACGAAGATGTAGACTCAGAAAAGATGGACGAGCATATAGACACGCGGGAGTTGAGCACGAGCGAAGGAGCAACCCACAGGGTACAAGAAGCACAAGGGGCTAAGACCAAAGTGTCGGTGGGAAGCGAGGCCAACCCCCTTTCACGAAGCGTGCCTAGGCAGGCGATGCAAGGCGCTCGCACCTCTTTAACCACACCACCTACCATTGCATCTCGAAGGGAAAGCCTCATGCAAGGTAGGGTTTCTGAGGCGTTGGGTAGTACAAGGAGGAGGGAGCGCGTGGAGCCACCCCCCAGGTGAAGTTCACAAGCCAGGGGCATAGGGGATTGGGAGAAGTGGTAATACCCACCAGAAGCAGGACTTCTCTGGGCCAGGCCCGCAAAGACTTTCAAAAAGGGCCTAAACCGCTTAATCTGGAGTCCCACTTCCAGGAGGTTGACGGGGAGGATCCTTCCCCCTTCGTAGAATGGATTGAAGATTACCCCCTTCCAGAAGGTCTGAAACTACCCTCAAACGTAGGGGTATATGACGGAACGGGGGATCCATACGATCACTGGCGTCTGTTTGCAGGGGCCATGAAGATATCTAAATGGGTACCACCGGTGGCGTGTGTGAAGACCACCCCTTACGAGGCAGTCGTCACGAGTCTAGGTCCCACATCATGCAACACGATATCAATCATAACTAAGATAGAGTAATTATATTGCGGAAATTCAAATTACAAGTACAAAATATTAGGATTAAGTTTAATACAGTTTTAGAGCAAATTGCAGTTTTCAAATTAAACTTATAAAGGGTACAATCTAATCTAATTCATGTCATCATACAATCAAATTAATCTACACAGACCACCACAATTATCGTCTGCCAATCAGTACCGAAAGGTTTGTTGAGTAGTGGTCTATGAAAACTTCAACTTGATTCTTGTAAGACCTATGAACTAGGTCCAGCAGGTGACTTTCCTTTATCTTTCCCTGTAAAAAGTGTAAACAACATGTGTAAGAAAAGCTTAGTGAGAATATAGATTTTCAGATTACATGCATTATCAAGCGGATCATGGGTCTAGCGTGATATTTCTTGACTGCCGCTACAGCCACTCATGATTGAGACATAGTAGTCATAGAGTCGGATGATGTTCAGGCCACGCTCACGCTTTAATTGTGGGGATCAACCACATACTGGGCTAGCTACCAGTAAATCGACATGGCGGAACATTGGAGTATCATTACCAAGTTCAATAGAACTGGTGAAATAGCATGGTCAAGAACAATAGACCGTCAAGGCTAATCATTCTAAGATGAATCGATATGTCAAAGGTGCGAGCAATAATGAAAGCATAAGTCATCAAGGTCATGATAGCAATAATCTCATACCAATATCTGAAATGAACTGTAAATTCAATGTCATGCGAAATGATAAATCAAATAGCTATCATGATCCACAGGGCATCACCGACCATGGTGAGCACATGTCACAATCCAGCTGATCATATATGAATGTCAAATTAATCTATCATCAACAATATGTCTCAACCGGAAATCTAGCATGTAAAGCTGAATATCTATAACTCACTGGTTCTTGTGGTCTTTATCAAGCAGATTTACATCCACCACCTGAGTTATCCCAGGATTTTATATTTAATCTTTGTCTATCAGATCTTTGTCAATTTTTTTTTAATTCTGTGACCCGGTTTCAATATCTTTAAATCTTTAGATCTTTGTTCAGAATTTAACTGAACATGTCCAGAATTATATCATATCATATCATTAGCTTTTAGCTTTAAAATCTTTATTTTATCTGATTCTGATAACAAATAACTCATCAATCATCCATTAGTTCCTTTTCTTTGTTTCTTTGAATTCTCAAAAGATATATATATATATATATATATATATATATATATATATATATATATATATATATCATATTGCTTTGATTATTAATATTTTATCATAAAATCATGGGTCTTATATCATTTAATTGATTATTTTAAAATATGTAAAATGGGCCATCCGGATTCGGACCGAAATGGCCATCCGAAGTGGCATCCGAAATCTTGGCACCCGAATTGGACCATCCGAACTCGGGTCATCCTAGTTCGGACCACTTTCTCATCCTAAGTTGCATCATCCGTATTAGATCCGAAATGGGCTTCATCCGAATTCGGGTCTCAACCGAATTCGGATCCCATACTTATAATTTTCCAGAAATTGTTCTTCGTGTTCTATCTTATTTTCATACGGATTTTTACTTAAATTTCAGTAAACTCATTTTCATTAACATGCAACTTAATATAATGTTATATTATCATATTTGGGTTGTTTTTATATAATTTTCCCTATCAAAAACATCATTATTTGATCAAAATCATCCAAAATAAGCATTTTTTTTTGTCAAGAACACCTATTTTTATAAAAACTCAGATTTGTACTTATTTTGGACGATTCAACCACTGATTTTTGTTTCTTTAACATTTATTAACTTAAGCACATGATTATCTACTAATAACTTAAACATGCAACCATCAAATTCTACATTTATAATCCTAGGTTTCGGTTTTTAACAAAACCGAACCAATACTCATAATATTTCGAAATTTAAATAATTCTTACCTTAAATTCTTGTTGTTTGATGAGGCTTATAACTTCTTGTAACTCCCTATTGTCTTAATTCTTCAATTTAATGCAAGGTTTATGAAATTCTTGATGTTTTGTTGATGAAGCCGTAGGGTAGAGAGAAGGTAGAGAGAGAGAGAGAGAGAGAGAGAGAGAGAGAGAGAGAGAGTCAATTTCTTATATGTTGTTAAATGATCATTAATTTGAGTTTATATACTTCATTTTAGCTTTATGTGAAATTAACCCCTTCCACTTTTGTATTTTACATCTCTTTTATTTGATCATTTAAAAAATTTGAAACATAAATATTTAACTTAGTTAATAGTTTTCATTAATTAATTAAATTACAATTCAAATAATGTAATTAAATTACATTATTAATTCAAATGCTGAAATTAAAGTTCGGTTCAGATTAGGTTGTTACAGAATGGGCTCCACCACGTACAAACTTCGTCCCCGAAGTTAGCTTTGTTCGAACAGACTTGGATAGGTAGCTTTCATGACATCTCTTGATTCCCAAGACTGATGCGAACCTTTGTGGTGTTTCCACTGCATGAGCACCATCTGTATTTCTTTATTTTGAAGCTTTTTGGTCTTCGAGTCCAGAATACATTCTGGCTCTTCAACCACTCGAAGTTTCTCATCAATTTGCAGATTAACATGTGGTATCTGCACTTCTCTTTCATCAGCTAGGCTCTTTCTCAAATGACTAACATGGAATACATGATGTATTCCAGATAATTTCGTTGGTAGTTCATGACGATAAGATTGATTTCCTATCTTTTCAACAATCCTGAACGGGCCAATGAATCTTGGAGCTAGCTTATTTCTTTTTATGAATCGTACCACATTCTTCATTGGGGATACTTTTTAGCATCACCCAATTATTAACCGCAAAACTAATCGATCTGTGCCGATTGTCGTAATATGACTTCTGCCTGCTTTGAGCTTCAAGAATGTTCCTTCTGACAAGTTGAATCTTCTCATGAGTCAACTGTAGAAGGGCAGGACCCGCTATAGGCGATTCACCTGTTTCACGCCAACAGGTGGGAGTTCTGCACTTTCGTCCATATAGAGCTTCAAAAGGAGCCATCTTGATCGTTGAATGATAACTGTTATTGTATGAGAATTCGACCAAAGGTAAATGGTCATCCCAGTTACCGCCCAAATCAAGAATGCAGGCACGGAGCATATCTTCGAGAGTTAAAATAGTGCGTTCACTTTGGCCATCTGCATTAGGGTGATAAGCAGTACTCATAGAGATTCGAGTACCCATCTCATCTTGCAGCGCTTTCCAGAATCTTGAAGTGAAACGACTATCACGATCAGAGACGATAGATTTTGGCACACCGTGACGAGAAATGACCTCAGCGATGTACATCTGTGCCAATCTATCAAGGGAGTACGTTTCTTTCATCGGTATAAAATGAGCTGACTTTGTCAATCGATCCACGACTACCCAGATGGAGTCATGCTGTCTCTTGGTCTTTGGAAATTTCGTGACAAAATCCATGGTTATATGCTCCCACTTCCACTCAGGAACTGGTAGTGGTTGCATATCCCCGAAGGGTTTCTGAAGTTCTGCCTTAACCATTGACAGACTCTGCAGCTTTCAACATATTGACTGATGTCTTTCTTCATTCCTGGCCACCAATAATCAGCTTTCAGATCGAAATACATCTTTGAGCTGCCAGGATGAATAGATAACTTGGACTTGTGGGCTTCGGATAGAAGAGTATTGCGAATAGAACCATACTTAGGAATCCAGATTCGGTTTCCCTTGAGACATTGAAGTCCCAAATGATTCATAGATAGAAATTGTAATTGCCCCTTGAGATTTTCAGAACCGGGATTCTCTTCTTTCAATGCTTCCACTTAGGCAGATCTGATGTCTTCGATAAGATCAGAAGAGAATACAATAGGAGTTAGAGCATAGCAACACTTTTCTAGATAGACTTTTCTACTCAAAGCATCCGCGACCACATTGGCTTTGCTGGGATGATACAGTATCTCGCAATCATAGTCCTTGACAAGCTCCAAGGACCGACGCTGTTTCATGTTTAGATCCTTTTGAGTAAATAGATGCTTGAGACTTTTATGGTCGGTGTAAAGCTGAGACCGAGTCCCATAGAGATAATGTCGCCAGATTTTCAATGCAAAGGTAACGGCAGCCAACTCAAGATCATGAGTTGGTGCGCTTTTCTCATAGTCTTTCAATTGCCTTGAAGCGTAAGCAATGACTTTTCCCCTTTGCATGAGGACACAACCTAGACCAGTACCAGATGCATCGCTATAAACGACAAAGTCATCATTGCCTTCTGGTAAGGCTAGGATTGGCGCTTGAATAAGTTTCTGCTTCAAAGCTTCAAATGTCTCTTGCTGTTTATCAGCCCATACGAAAGGTGTATTCTTTCGTGTTAGCATCGTGAGTGGCACAGCAATCTTCGAGAAGTCCTTAATGAATCGCCGATAGTAACCGGCCAATCCAAGGAAACTTCTGATTTCGGAGGCATTGCGAGGCGTTTTCCATTTTTGAACGGCCTCGACTTTGGAAGGATCGAATGAAATACCTTCGCCAGATACAACATGGCCAAGGAATTGGATCTATAAAATAACAAGGGAGAATTTCAAGTTTTTATTCAATCAATGAACGCTTAGGAAATAGCTCAAGACAATATAAGATTATACCTGTGTGAGCCAGAATTCACACTTGGAAAATTTTGCGTAGAGTCATTCTTTTCTCAATAACTCTAGCACTTGACGCAGATGAACAATGTGATTTTAAAGTATCAAAATAAAAACTATTCACAAGATGGTATCAGAGCCCATAGTTTGAGTGAATCAAGTATTACGTGAGTAATACTTGGTCTCAAACTGAAGCAATACATATGTATCAATCATTTAGGTGGTTTGAACTAAGATAAGATGTACAGACTGTTAGGATGGGAATAAGGGTACATAGATCTAAGTCTATAAACTGATAGTTAAATGATTTTAATTTTCAGTAAAGATGTCAGGATCAGGTGACATTCCCAACAACATGACCCCCCAACAGATGTTTGAAATGGTACAACAATTATTAGCCCAGTATGTGGCTGATCCCCACAATTAAAGCGTGAGCGTGGCCTGAACATCATCCGACTCTATGACTACTATGTCTCAATCATGAGTGGCTGTAGCGGCAGTCAAGAAATATCACGCTAGAACAATGATCAGCTTGATAATGCATGTAATCTGAAAATCTATATTCTCACTAAGCTTTGCTTACAGATGTTGTTTACACTTTTTACAGGAAAAGATAAAGGAAAGTCACCTGCTGGACCTAGTTCATAGGTCTTACAAGAATCAAGTTGAAGTTTTCATAGACCACTACTCAAAAACCTTTCGGTAATGATTGGCAGACGATAATTGTGTTGTGAATGATCAAATAAGTGTAGAAGAAGTATAAAAGTCCAATAATTATTGTGAATGATGAAATAAATACTGTAAATGGTCAAATAATTCATGTGAATGATCAAATAAGTGTTGTGAATGATCAATTAAGTAATGTGAATGGTCAATTAGGTAATGTGAATGGTCATTTAAGTAATGTGAATGATCAATTAAGTAATATAAATGGTTAATTAAGTAATGTGAATGATCAATTAAATAATGTGAATGATCATTTAAGTAACGTGAATGGTCAATTAAGTAATGTGAATGATCATTTAAGTAATGTGAATGGTTAATTAAGTAATGTGAATGATCATTTAAGTAATGTGAATGGTTAATTAAGTAATGTGAATGGTTAATTAAGTAATGTGAATGATCAATTAAATAATGTGAATGATCATTTAAGTAATGTGAATGGTCAATTAAGTACTGTGAATGATCATTTAAGTAATGTGAATGATCAATTAAGTGTTGAAGAATTGTGAATGATCAAATAAGTGTTGCGAATAATCAAATAAGTGTACAAGAAATATAAATAGTTAAATAAGTGTTGTGAACAATCGACATCGATCGATTAGTTTTGCAGTTAACGATTGAGTGATGCTGAAAGTATCCTTAATGAAGAATGTGGTACGATTCATAAAGTGGAACAAGCTAGCTCCGAGATTTATTGGTCTGTTCAAGATTGTTGAAAAGATAGGAAACCAATCTTATCGTCTTGAATTGCCAACTGACTTAGCGGGAATACATCATGTATTCCATGTTAGTCATTTGAGAAAGAGCCTAGCAGATGAAAGAGAAGTGCAGATACCACATGTTAATCTGCAAATTGATGAGAAACTTCGAGTGGTTGAAGAGCCAGAATGTATTCTGGACTCGAAGAATAAAAAGCTTCGCAATAATGAAATACAGATGGTGCTCGTCCAGTGGAAACACCACAAAGGTTCGCATCAGTCTTGGGAATCAAGAGATGTCATGAAAGCTACCTATCCAAGTCTGTTCGAACAAAGCTAACTTCGGGGACGAAGTTTGTGCGTGGTGGAGCCCATTCTGTAACAACCTAGTCTGAACCGAACTTTAATTTCAGCATTTGAATCAATAATGTAATTTAATTACATTATTTGAATTGTAATTTAATTAATTAATGAAAATTATTAACTAAGTTAAATATTTATGTTTCAAATTATTTAAATGATCAAATAAAAGAGATGTAAAATACAAAAGTGGAAGGGGTTAATTTCACATAAAGCTAAATGAAGTATATAAACTCAAATTAATGGTCATTTAACAACATTTAAGAATTTGACTCTCTCTCTCTACCTTCTCTCTACCCTACGGCTTCATCAACAAAACATCAAGAATTTCATAAACCTTGCATTAAATTGAAGAATTAAGACAATAGGGAGTTACAAGAAGTTATAAGCATCATCAAACAACAAGAATTTAAGGTAAGAATTATTTAAATTTCGAAATATTATGAGTATTGGTTCGGTTTTGTTAAAAACCGAAACCTAGCATTATACATGTGGAATTTGATGGTTGCGTGTTTAAGTTTTTAGTAGATAATCATGTGCTTAAGTTAGAAGCGTTCGCTGGTAACCAAAGCGTATCGTTCCCGCAACCACTTTGGTACTTTGTTTATAGCTTTTTTAGGTTATGCAATAGAAGGGGGCTAAATGTTGAAGAAACAAAAATCAGTGGTTGAATCGTCCAAAATAAGTACAAATCTGAGTTTTTATAAAAATAGGTGTTCTTGACAAAAAAAAAATGATTATTTTGGATGATTTTGATCAAATAATGATGTTTTTGATAGGGAAAATTATATAAAAACAACCTAAATATGATAATATAACATTATATTAAGTTGCATGTTAATGAAAATGAGTTTACTGAAATTTAAGTAAAAATCCGTAAGTATAAAAAGATGAACATCAAGAACAATTTCTGGAAAATTTCTAAGTACGGATCCGAATTCGGATATAGTACCCAATTCGGATGTTCGTTTTTCGGATCTATTTTTGGATGAAAACACTTGTTTCGGATGAGAGTGGTCCGAACTCGGATGACCCGGGTTCGGATGGTCTAATTCGGATGCCTATTTCGGATGGCCATTTCGGTCCGAATCCGGAGGATCTGAATCCGGATGGTCCGAATTCGGGTGACCTATTATACATATTTTTAAATAATCAATTAAATGATATAAGACCCATGATTTTATGATAAAATATTAATAAATAAAGCAATATGATACACACACACGCATATATATATATATATCTTTTGAAATTCAAGGGAACCAAGAAAACGAACGAAACGATTGATGAGTTATCAGTTATCAGAATCAGATAAAATAAAGATTTTGAAGCTAAAAACTAATGATATGATATGATATAATTCTGGACAGGTTCAGTTAAAATCTGAACAAAGATCTAAAGATTTAAAGATACTGAAAGCGGGTCATAGAATTGAAAAGAATTGACAGAGATCAGATAGACAAAGATTAAAGATAAAATCCTGGGATAACTCAGGTGGTGGATTTTAAATCTGCTTGATAAAGACCACAGAACCAGTGGTTTATAGATATTCAGTTTTGCATGCTAGACTTCCTCTTGAGACATATTGTTGATGATAGATTATTTGACATTCATATATGTTCAGCTGGATTGAGACCTGTGCTCACCATGGTTCGGTGATGCCCTGTGGATCATGATAGCTATTTGACTTATTATTCCGCATGACATTGTACTTACAGTTCATTTCAGATATTGCTATAAAATTATTGCTATCATGACTTTGATTACTATGCTTTCCTTATTGATCGCATCTTTGACATATCGATTCAGCTTAGCATGATTAGCCTTGTCGGTCTATTGTTCTAGACCTAGCTATGTCACCAGTTCTATTGAACTTGGTATTGATACTCCGATGTTCCCCCATGAAGATCGCCGGTAGCTAGCCCAGCATAAGTGGATAGCTTCCACTAAAAGCGTGAGCGTGGGCTGAACATCATCCGCTTCTATGATTACTATGTCTCAATCATGAGTGGCTGTAGCGGCAGTCCAGACATATCACGCTTTGACCCATGATCCGCTTGATTAATGCATGTAATATGAAAATCTATATTCTCACTAAGCTTTGCTTACAGATGTTGTTTACACTTTTTACAGGAAAAGATAAAGGAAAGTCACCTGCTGGACCTAGTTCATAGGTCTTACAAGATCAAGATTGAAGTTTTCTAAAGACCACAACTCAACAAACCCTTCGGTACTGATTGGCAGATAATAATTGTGGTGGTCTGGGTAGATTTGATTTGAATGTATGACGACATGAATTAGATTAGTCTTGTGCCCTTTATAAGTTTAATTTGAAAATTGTAGTTCATACTAAAATCTGTATTAAACTTATCCTAATATTTTGTACTGTAATTTGAAATTTCGCAACTTAATTACTCCATCTTAGTTATGATTGATATCGTGTTGCATGATGTGGGACCTAGACTCTGAGGACTGCCCCGTAAGGAGTGGTCTTCACACCAACACACTCATGACTGCAGTGAAACAAGAAAAACGTTAGGAACATAGCAGCAAGTAAAAGAAAGACAGTTAGATGGTTTAAAATAGAAAGCAGGGGTCCTACCAATGCCCCCTTTTGTTATTATGGGAAGAGTGGCAGGGTCCCCCCCAGTGGCGATTCATCCCCAGCAAAGCGAGCACAAGGTTGGGGTAGGTCCTCAATTTAAAAGTTTCGCGAGCAAGTAAGGCCAGAAGGTCAACATCCAGGTCCCTGGTTTCAGGGGGACAGGTTAACGAAATGGGACGCCCCCCTGCTCTCCATACCAATACGCCCCTGTCACTTGGGGGAACAATCGTGTCGTCTACCCAGAAAAAAGCCCCCCTCCATTCACGCAGTCCCTGCGGGGGGTCGACAAACACATCGAGTACAGGGGCTTTTCTCCTCTCTAAGCTGAACCAGTCCTTCAGGCAGGTTAACTTGAAAAAAATACCGAAACAGGGGAACAGAAGGGATACCACCTAGGGCTTTGCAAGCCGCCTCAAAAACGGTGATTCTCAACACTGCCAAGGGAGACATCTGCCCTGGATGAGTTTTATAATGTTTTAACAAGGAAAGATAGAAGGGAGTGAAGGGGAGTCGGAGATTCCCAACAGAAAACTGCTTGGTGTACAAAGCTACCTTGCCCTCTGGAGGAGAAAGTGCTGTTGATCGACGGTTCGGAAGCAGAGGATGAAGATCAGTAGGAACACCATATTCGGCTAAGAAGACCTTGAACTCGGAATTGGTAAGGGTACATGGTACTTTACCCGCTGAAGGTGCGGTTGGCATAATCACAAGAAGAAAAATAAAGGAGGAAGGAAGAATAAGGCTAACCTGGGAAGGTAAGGGCGTCGAAGAAATGCTGAGCAAACCGCACAGTGAGGGTGAAAAAGTTTTAAAAGGAAGTTAAGAGAAGGAGCAAGTTTTTTCTTTTAAACTTTGAAAAAAAAGCTTGAAATTCAGTTTTAATGGAGGAGTGGGGAAGTAGGCGGGAATAACACAGGACACATGTCATTCCCCTATTAACCCCGCCTGAAACGTGAAGAGAGATGTGATAGTTAAGAGACGCACCACGCGCGCGTGAGTTCTTGTCGTCATGATCTTCATTAAATAACGCTTACGCCGCCTCGCAGGGTGTCTAATTAAGCAAATATCCCCTAGGGCGCATTGAATATTTTTATAACTTAATTGGGTGAGCATCAGAAGGCTGAAAATTAGCCGTTACCCAAGGCTACCATGTGACCGTTACATTTTGGAAAATGCCACCCGCGTGATATTCAACCACCCCGACTTAAACACTCCAGGCGTCAATGATTCCAACCGCCTCGCTTCCGATGTCCAAGGCGTTTAGTGGTCTTGCCATGTCACTTCACGTGTTCTAGGTATTGTGTTACACATTTGTCTTACCAGTAAGTTCCTAAGCAAGCCATTAACGACTCGCCTGGAAACTTCAGAGCCAAAGCATAGTCTTCTAAAGTTCTAGCCAAAACTGTATGTTTTCACTAGAACTTGGGGGACTTGTTTACTTGGGTCCAATCCCGAATTGATCCACAGGCCCAAAGAGCCC
This sequence comes from Centrapalus pauciflorus, assembly GCA_020465985.1. Classification (NCBI taxonomy): domain Eukaryota; kingdom Viridiplantae; phylum Streptophyta; class Magnoliopsida; order Asterales; family Asteraceae; genus Centrapalus; species Centrapalus pauciflorus. Next base: position 248,943 of record JAANYP010000250.1, read on the forward strand.
AACCCACCTTCTATCCGCTACTCAGGCCTGCCATAAGACCCAAGGTCATTCACCTGACCCGCGGAGGGCCCATGGAGCGACAGATCTGTGAGCTGCAGGAGCCTGTCGGACGACAGGCGTTATGCAGAGAAGGAAGAAAAAACGGGGTCTCTAATTGGCTCCCAAGGGATCATGGAGGTCACACACATGCACGTTCTTCCCCAGCCAATAAGATTCTTCCAAACGAGCGCCTCACCTGGAATAGAGAAGGTATAAATAGGGTTCTCATCATCAAGATAAGGGTAATGTTCATTTCACCATTTTCACTGATATTTTCCTCCCAACCTTTACTCTCTAGCATGGCGGCTGACTTTGGCATCAAAGTGTCCTCACAGGGGCTCTCCCTGTGTTGACACTAACGATAGCTTTCTCGTTTCTTTGTTGCAGGCCTTCTAATCCCTTTCCTGAATCCTCTCGAAGCATTACCTAGCTAGTTATCACTTTAACCCATAATTATTGATTGCCAGACGCACAAACAGTACATTAAAAAAAACTAAACTAAACGTAAAATTTTTGTTGAAAATCGGAAAACTAAAGTACGTTGTCCAAACTTGTATTTTTGACTTTGAACAAAGGATGTCTTGGTTGACTTTCTAGAAATTGAACTTTCACCTTTCTGGATCTACCACTTCTGCACCTTTTATGCTTCACCTTGTCTCCATTCTTTACTTCACTCTTTTTATTCAATTATCACCATTATATTTATTACCATTCAAAATCCAAACCAACCCATTTGTATAATCAGTGGAAAAAAAAATCTGGAGTTTGATTATGAACAAAGGCAGGAACCTTCATTCACATTTTTAAGTATGACCATTTTCAATTTTGAGGTATGATTTCGAAACTCACACTCTTATTACTTGGATTGTGATTTAATATAAGAGATAATATTGATAGGCACAAAAAGACCTCAATCTAACCCGTTTATTGAAACCTAATAAGTGGTTTACTAAATAATCCCAAAGCTGTTACACTGTTACATTCGTTGTAACTTGGCAGATTGTGACGGGCCGTCGTTGTGACACGTAGAAATAATCCTTATATCTACTATTTAGCTCAGAGATGTAAGGGTTGAATCCGCAGGGAGTGCGTTTGTAATTAGGGTTAGACGGTTAGCTTGTGAGTTTTATTGAAAGCACTTAAAATTGTGAATCGGTTGATTTAAATGATTTGTTTAGATCAATGACTTACAACTACTTTGTGACTAAATTAATGGCAAATAACTAACGTTGTAAATTAACAAACAAGTGAAGGATAACCACTCACGAAATCACCACGGCATAAGTATTACTCACTCGAATTTCATACAACAATTACATAGACATAATTAATTGCACGATTAAATTACTCAGACATGTTTTAACCAATAACTCTCAGCATAGCGCATGCAATATTCATTACTTGTCTTAATCCCTAAGCTAATGGACTCGACATAAATAATAATACTACTATGAACTATCTTGCTTTTACCAATCAAAACATACAATCATAATCATAACCGAATGCTTATCATTTGATTACACATAGAATATTTCAATCAATACGAATACATCAAAACATATAAAAATTCAAGTAAAGTAAACTTAGTCGTAGATCCTCCGTAAACGGCTAAAGTGATTAGCTGTTCATTGTTTGCTCTTCAATGGTGTAGATCTGAGGCATAATGTAGCTTGCGAATCACCGTCTTCGTACTTGTGTTGTGAATCCACTCCGGCAGGGCTTCACCAACTCTTTTGACACGTTCGGGCCTTCTCTCAATGGCTGCCATCGACCTCTATTTATAGAGGAGTTGAGTTTAGGGTTTCTGAGGCTGGAAAACGTGTTTTTGCGCCGACCCAGGGAATGCCAGGCGCAGGCCTACGCCCCCCCTGCGCCAGGGGTACGCTGGGCTACGCTGGAAGTGCTTTGGATCGCTCAATCTTTCTGTTTTGCAGCGCAGGGTGGCGCAGGCCTGCGCCCCCTTCGGCTCGGTTCGCGCTGAATTTTCTCGAGAAGCTTTGACCTCTTGACCCTGAAACATAAATTTGGAGTAATGGAAGTAACGAAGTATCGTTGCTTAAAATGAACATAAAATGACTCCGAAACATATAAAATTATAGCCTTATCAAACCTCCCCAACTTAACTCTTGGTCGTCCCCGAACAAGCTTTTGGAATCAGAACTAACTATGTACCGGGCATGTATTAGCAATGACTCTAGGAATTCTATGTTAAGCTAGCCTTCACACTAATGCATTAAAATTTTAACATGTAAATTGAAGACGTTTTCACTTAAAATTTATATCCCTTAGAATTTATATAATGTATCTCACTCTTGGAAATACCATTTTAGCTCAAGGTTACGAAACTTAATACATGTGGGTCTTTTGACCATCTTTTCCTCTTTGCATGTTTATGACTACGTTTTCTTTTCAATACCATGCTTCTATCTATTTTCTTTTCAACTTAGATTATCTAGATTGTCCATGTAACGAGATTTCAGTCAATCACTCCCAAACCAGATGGTTTTAGGGGATTAGGCATGAATGGTACCCCTATGGACTTAGTTTCCCAAATTATCTAGACTACAATTAATTCATTTTTGAGGCTAAACATGATTAGTTCTCCCCCTTATTGCACGGGTTTCCAAAATCTTTTGACACATTACTTATATTTAAGCCCAAATACATTTTAACGTACTTGAATTCATTTTACATAGAAAAAATTTTAATTTATTATTACGACTCTTTTCTTAATTATAGAATATCCTTTCAACACTAGCCAATTCCTCGTACATTTTCTATGTATCATCATGTTCCACAGCCTGATCGGCAAACAAGACTCAATTGGGGAAGATAAGACTGACTACATAAACATTATAACTCAAAATACGACTCGGCTAGAAACTAGAAATAAACGAAAACTACGAAAAAGAAATTAAATGCAATACAGATTTAAAATAAAATAAAAGACAGAAAAATAAAGAATAAGGAAAGATAGTACCCGATCATTCGAATGGAGGAGGCAGAGGAGGACCGAAGACGCTGTTCAAGAAGTCGACATACGGGTTTTGGCTCGTGGTGAATTGTGCTGTAGGCGGGACCAAGTGAGTAGGAATCTGGTCTGGGAGCTCCTGCCTGCCATGCGCCGGATAGCGCTGATAAGTGACCATGGCAGGGTCGTAGGTCTGTTAGTTGGGCATCATGTAATCATTATATGACTGATGTGGCATACCAGCCACGGAGTCCTCGTGGTGTCGGACTCCCTCCCAGTATGCCCAGTTATGGTGTTGGTAATAGGCATTTTGGTATGCCAGGGCTCTCTGCCCGTCCTGAAGCTGATCTACCCGACCCGACAAGTGATCGACCCTATCATAAATATGGGTCATTCGCCCATTCATCTCATCTAATCTTTGGGTCACGTCCTCCCGGTACTCACCTTGACCCACTATTAAGTCATCTAACCGCCTCATGACGCGGTCAAAATCAACACTGTCATTACCTCGACTGTGCGAGGTAGACACCCCTCTGTTCGGCTCTTCGTGCCGAACTTCTGCTTCATTAGCGGTCTTCTCCTCTCTCTCTCCTCTCGTCCTCAGTATAGTCCTCGATATACGGCTGATTTGTCTCCATGTCGAATATCTCGAACCCTTCATCAACTTTCCTAAAAATCACGGTAGGGAACATGGCAGCCATAATGTACGTCGCCGAAACAGGGGAAACCAGGGAATCGGGTGAAAGTGAACCCGTCCTCTCGAGGAATTTAGAGATCAACCAAGCATGGGGGATGATCGTCCTCTCTCGAGTATCGTACATGGCCCATATATCATTCATGACTGTCTATGCGAAGGACAGTCTGGGCTTACCCTTGAGATGGGCATGCAGAACCGTAATATCCATACCTTAGATAGGTCACTATCACGAGGCAAGATGTTATTCACAATGATCTTGAGAAGCACCTTACACATCGGGTTCTTTGTCACGTTCTTCTCGACATCTACAATTTTTGCCAACCAACCACAATATGTATGAGAAAAATCAAACTATGCAATTTAAATTTCACAATTTCGCTCAATTAAATTTAGATGCATATATATATATATATATATATATATATATATATATATATATATATATATATATATATATATATATATACACACACACACACACACACACACACACACACACACACACACACACACACACACACACTTTTTACGCTCTAATTTTTGCATCCTTCTATATATAGCTTATAATTTGCCAACAATTTAAATGCTAAACATCTACTTAATTTTCAATACAATTCCATTTAGCACATAAACTCACTTTCTAGCAAATTACCCAAATTTTATAATTTAATCATTATGTGCACATTTAGGCAACCAGCTTTATAAATCCAAATTAATTTCTAGATATTAACTATGGCAAATTAACGAAAATAACAAGTAAACACATATCTCATCAAACATACATCAAGGTTATCATCAAATTCATTCAATTTCACATACTTTAACTCTAGAAAGTCAAAATCACCATGAAAACTCCATAGATGACCATGAAGCTCAATATTTCATTTTTGCTCAAAAAATATGCAATAAGTTGCATTTGCTTAGTAAAAACACTGACCTTAGTGATTGGAAGCCTAACTTGGTAAAAATCTAGCCTTTTTATTCATCACTTTCTCACCCAAAAATCCTTCAAAATGGATGAAACTACCCACAAGGAAGTGATTTCTAGCCTAGATCTTTCATATATATATATATATATATATATATATATATATATATATATATATATATATATATATATGATAATGTGGGTGTTATGGGGCTTAGATTTGTAAATTTTGAGCACCGAAAATGGGATGTAGGAGGTATGGCCGCACACCAAGCGTAGGTTAAAGCTCTAGGGTTTGTGAGAATGAAGAATGATGCTGTTATAAAATGTGGTCTAAAAATTTTGTGGGGGGCTACATTAATTAACTTATCGTTAGAACCTATGTGACACCCTTGCCACAATAAACCACCATTATAAAAAACCCAGGATTAATCATCACATAAATTATTACATAATAATCTGAATGCTTAAACAGTGCGGAAGCATTAATGTACATAAATAAATAGTACAACAGTTTTAAACACCCTACGGTGCTACAAGGTTCCAATACTAAGTCTACATACCCAATACATTATTACATCACCCAGAATATATTACAACATTTGTCCCATAGCACATTTACCGATTGAGTAGTATCAAATATTCCAAGACTTCACAAACGACCTAACTAGAAGGTCCCGCAGCAGATTTCCATTTTTCCTGTAAAAATCCAACAACTGAGGGGTAAGTGAATGCTTAGTGAATACCAATGATTTTACGCATTCCACAAATCCTTATGATGCCCCCCAAGAGTAACCGCGGTAACACATACCGTATACTCCACTCGTACTCAAAGTACGCAAACCCGAGCCGCAGCTCCTTCGAGATGACACTCGGCATAAGAAAAACCAACCATCTAAGGCAGACATAACATCGGGGATGACCTACTGTCTATCCTGATCACAGAGGTGTCAAACTCTTGGTCATATATCACAGTAACATCAGAGTACAGATTCGACCCGCAGGTCCATCGATAGGATGCACAACAAATGAACAGACATGCAACAAGTATGAATGTGCATCAACATAAATGCAAGTTAGTAGAGTGCCAAACGAAAGTGAAACAACATGCCTCAGCAGGCAAAGCAAACATAAAGCAGATGCAGACATGTTAAAATCAAAGGTACTCACAGTGGGTGCGTTAGTTAACTTCAAGTTATCTTATTTCTCTTCGGAATTTCAACCTGACTCAAAAGTACCCCGCTGTGGGTTAAACAACATCACAAGGGACCTGTTACATTTCCATAAGAAAATCATATCATAAACATGTTCCTCAACACATGTACATCAAGTCGTACAATTAAAAGTGTTACAACATTCGGAACCTTCATTCGAAACTCACGTTATAAACCATCATTTAGGGTGCTATTATTCTCAAATAACCCTTCATTACATGCCTTAATATAATACCAAAAATATCCCAAAGTGTAATTAATTAACCATAGTTTCGGGTCCTTAAAAACCTATCCGAATTACACACATACTGCAGCCAACTCGCCGAGTTGGTCCAGAGAACTCGCCGAGTTCAGGTCCGAAGTTCGGATCCTCGGCCGGATTTCGGACCCATCCGAATTACTTTACCCATCCGAGTTCGGGTCTCATCCGAGTTCGGTTCCATATCAGTTCGGGTCTCATCCGAATTCGGGTCCCAACCAGATTCGGATCCAACCACTTATGCATTTTTGAAGATTTGTTCAAGTGTTCTTGGGAACTCGCCGAGTTCACCATAGAACTCGCCGAGTTCACCAGCAGTTCTGCACTTGCAACTTACGGGTTTTATACTAAAAATTACCAAATTCGATTTCTAGTCACATGCAACTTGAAATAATGTTTTATTAACATATCTTGAATGTTTCTACATCATTTTCTATATCATTAACACTCAGATTCGTCCAGATTGGACCAAAAATGAAGATTTTTCTCAAGAACACTAAAGTTCAACAAAAATTCAGATTTCTAACCTTTTAGGACGATTCAAACAACGATTCTTGTTTCCAATGCTTCAATAATCATCCAAGAATGATTTCCAACTATTATAACAAACATGCATCAACGATTTCTCAGGTTTTAATTCCGAATTTTATGCATTTTATTCTCAAAATAAACCCCCAAATTTGAGAAATGATATTCTTACCTTACTTTCCTTTGATTCCTGATAATATTCAGATTACTTTCATGAATCTTGATCCACAAATTCGATTTTCAACAGATTTTAGAGAGAGATCCGAGAGAGAGTTGAGTTTTAGAGAGAGAGAGAGAGTGAAATGAACCAAAATGAAAGACTTTGAGTCTTTTATTCCCATCTTCAGCTATTGGCACAACTAACCCCTCAACTTATCTGATTTCAGTAAATACTGATTTTATCTTAGTTTTATCATCACTGACATTTATAAATCATAATACTCCATAATAATTCAAAATTCTCAAATTTCTTAATTTCTTAAAATAGCAACCAACTTTTAAATATCCGGAAACATAATCATTTTTCATAATCCAACTTATTTATATTTATTACAAAATATCCAACTTATTAATCTAAATTACAATAATTTAGATTTAAGGATGTTACAACCTACCCTCCCCAACTTAGACCTTTGTGACGTCCTCGTCACATTAAAATTAATTAATCCGTTAATAACATTGAGAGATAGATCAATACTCATTCCTTATTCATAACAATTAAATTTAAACAACTAAATAATATTCAAATAAAATTCAACTTTTTAATAAATAATATAAAATAAACACATCACACTTTTAAAAATAAAAAAAACAAATAAAGTACGATTACAATCCAAATAAAATAAACAAACCACATCAGAAACAAACCAAACCAATCTTGAATGTTATCACGCAATAAACAAACCAATCATACTCAAATAATAAAATCAAAGGTCTTTTGGAGGAGCGACGACTTCTTCTAATTCGCCAACTGTTATCTAGATATTGGTGAGCTAGTCAGAATGCACTTGAAGCAGCTGATTATTTTTCTGTTGGCTTTCTCGAAGTGTCTCGATTTCTTTAAGCAGCATGTTGTTTGTGTTCACCAAATCTCCAACTATTCCCTCCAGTTTATCGACCTGATCCCATACAATATCAATAGTCTCGATCCTCTTCCATGGTCTCTGGTCTTCCTCATCGACTTCCATTCAGACTTTTCCTTTATTGCTTTGTCCTTCAGGCGTGTGTTCAGGGGCTTTAAACGGGACTTGGGTCACTTTAGCAGTTTTAGGGCAACGAATTTGGAGTCCTATTTTGGTGCGCTCAAATATTAACCCTATCATAGTAATCCTTGTAAACCACGTGATATTCGGGTTAAGGAACCTTATGGGCAACTCTTCCAAAACTGCTTTTTCTATAACGAATAACTCAGTAAGCATCCTACAGTGAGGGTAATCCACTCCCTGACCCATTACATGACACTCCCATAGATTTTGCATGATGATATACCCCAACGACACAATCGGGTATCCGGTCATTAGGGCGTGTACTAGTTAGATTTCCTGAGGTCTCACATAAGTAGTGTCTTGGTGACGTGGAAGCACGTTAAAAATAACTAGCTTCCACATGACCTTGGCCAAAGGGCATAAATCTCCTCTATTAAAGGTAGTGTAAGTCCGGACATCTCTAACAGGGATTCCAAAAACTGTAGCTATCATTTTATCCCATTGGTTAGCCTACTTATTTACTTTACGCATTCTACTCCCCTGGGTATTAGTCAATGTCCAGAATTCCCTAGGACGTGGTGTCACAGTGTCAATAAGAAATTCATCATACAACTTATTCCTAGAGATTGACACTTCTTTATTTCCCACCATCCCCACTAGCTCAAAATCATAATCCTCAAAATTTTCAATTCTACGCATAGTGGCGAACCACTGTTGGATCCAGCTAGTGTGAATATACGGTAATTCCCACATAACAGCTCTAGCCCACCCCAAACGCTCAAACGACTCTATAATATCAAAATCATAAAAAGTCAGCCTCTTTTAAGGTACACTCTATGAGAAACCTAGGTGGTTTGCCATTATTCGTATTTGGGGGTATTTCAGGGAATTCCGCATTGAGAGGTTTCTCAAAGCGGACGTTTTGAGGGTGGTGGGTTCTCATCCTAGGTGTTTGGGTATTTGCAGAACGGTTACTGTTGGCGTTGAATTGGGTTGACATCTACAATTCAAAATGCAAAGACTAAGGATTAATAGGGTTTCCTACATGAATGATGCATAATAATTAAACACCCTTTTTCATCATTAAATACTCTAATCCTAAGTCTCACCAACAATGTGAGCCCAAACTAAACCTATCAAATGCATGAACTTTAATAATTGAATATTTTATTAATTTAAGAATAACCCTTTAGACAAAATTTTAAAAATATTAACAATAAAGCATATATGGAAAAAGCCATAATTTTTACAAAAAGTTTTGCAAAAATAAATTTTATATTAATTAAATGAGTATATATAAAATTATTATTAACCCTTTTTTCAATAAAATTAATGTAACCCCCAAAACTTTCATCCCATGCATGCATGATAAAACTATAAAAAACTAACGTAAAATGAAGCTAAGGGCGTTAGGAAGAGTATACCTTGCTAATTCTTGAGAAAAACTAGCGTCGGATTGAAGATTTGACGTAGAAAAGACGATTTTTTAGAGGTTTTTAGGCTTAAAAATCGACAATCGCCGTTTCTGCAACTGTTTTTAGGGTTTAAGACATTTTGGGCGCTCTGTATTTATAATTTTTTAAGCGCGTTGGGGCGTAGGGCCAGCGCAGGCCTGGGCCCCCCTGTGCCCAGGCCTCTGGATTCATGATCTGGGGCGCGCACTTGTCTTTAAACTCAATTCTTCAATTTTAATAATTTTTACGGGTACTCTCCCCAACTTACGCTCGTAATATCGGGTCAAAATAATTCGACTGCGTGCTTATATTCTATTTCTGATGTGGGATCCTAATATTTAACTTCAAACCTAAATTTTAAACACAATTGAGTTCAGAAGGATGAAGCCTCCCCAACTTAATTGGGTACACACAATTAACACAGATAAGCACATAAACACACTAAACAAAATCAAATAATCAAATTACTAAGGGTTGCCTCCCAGAAAGCGCTAAGTTTTACGTCTTCAACAAGACGTACTACTCCTAAACCAATTAGTTAACTTTTGGATCTTGTAGTCTGATTAATTCCGAGACTAACATATTATTGGTGGCCCATTGAACATATAATTTTAATCTATGTCCATTGACTTTAAATGGTTCACCACCTTTTGGGTCTTGTACTTCTACCGCACCATGTGGGTAGGTATTAGTTACAATGTATGGACCTGTCCATTTACTCTTTAATTTATCTGGGAATAATCTAAGTCTTGCATTAAATAACCAGATTTTATTTCCTTTAGTAAATTTTTTATTTTTAAGCATCCTGTCGTGGAACACTTTTGTAATCTCTTTGTAAATTCTTGTATCTTTGTAGGCTTCTCTACGAATTTCTTCCAGTTCATTAAATTGAAATTTCCTATCAACACCGGCATCATGTAAATTAAAATTAGTGTTTTTGATTGCCTATAGAGATCAGTGTTCTAATTCTACTGGAAGATGGCAAAGCTTACTATAAACAAGTCTATATGGGGACATACTGATTGGTGTTTTAAATGCGGTTCTGTATGCCCATAGAGCGTCCTCTAGTTTTTGTGACCAATATTTACGATCAGGTCTTACAGTTTTTTCAAGGATTCTCTTGATCTCTCTAATAGAGATATCGACTTGTCCGCTAGTTTGCGGATGATAAGGGATTGCTAATCTATGGTTAACTCCATATTGTTTAAGGAGTTTAGCAAAATGTTAATTTTTAAAATGTGATCCTCTATCGCTGATTATAGCCCTTGGGATACCGTGTCGTGCAAAGATATTTCTTTTAACAAATTTACACACAACCCGGTTATCATTAGTTCGTGTAGCTTCTGCTTCCACCCATTTGGAAAAATATCTACTGCAACTAATATATATTCATACTCAAATGATTTATGGAAGGGTCCCATAAAATCAATACCCCATACATCAAATCTTTCAACGATTAATATTGGGGTCATGGGCATTTCATCCCTTTTTGCGATGCCGCCGGTTTGCTGGCATCTTGCACATCCTTTAACAAATATATAAACATCCTTAAATATTGTGGGCTAGAAAAACCCACACTGCAATATCCGGTGACCAGTTTCCTTTGCACTGAAATGGCCACCGCATGCATATGCATGGCAGTGTTTAAGAATATCCTTGTGTTCCGAATTAGGGACACAACGTCTTATGATTTGATCTGCTCCTATTTTAAATAGATCAGGCTCATCCCAAATGTATTGCCTTGCTTGAGCATAGAAGTATTTTCTCTGTTGTGAGTTCCAGTTCTCTGGAAATCTTCCTGATACGAAATAATTAACTAGATTCGCAAATCAGGGAATTTTAGATATAGATAATAGTTGTTCATCAGGGAAGGAGTCCCTGATTTGATCAGTTGAGTTTGTTGGGATTAAGTGAAGCCTTGATAAATGATCAGCAACAACATTTTCTGTGCCTTTTTTATCCTTAATTTCTAAGTCAAATTCTTGCAATAGAAGGATCCACCGAATTAATCGAGGCACTGTGTCTCACAGCACTGTGGTTTGAGTACATAATTACTTTTGCCCACCAAATATATGATCTGAATTAATCTAGGGCAAACACTACGACTAATAATTCTTTTTCTGTAGTGGTATAATTAATTTGTGCCTCATTAAAGGTCTTACTTGCATAATAAATCACCACTGGTTTTTTCTCAAATCTCTGACCTAGTACAGCACCAACTGCATAATCACTAGCATCACACATGATCTCGAAAGGGTGAGACCAATTTGGAGATTGTACAATTGGCGCTTCAGTTAATTTTGATTTAATCTTCTCAAATGCTTTCATACAGTCGTCATCAAAATTAAACTCAACATCTTTTGATAGAAGATTGCATAACGACCTTGAGATTTCACTGAAGTCCTTAATGAATCGCCGATAAAGACCAGCGTGGCCTAAGAATGATCTTATTCCTTTAACGTTGGTGGGGGGTGGAAGTGAAGAAATTAATTGAAATTTTGCTCTGTGTACCTCCATGCCTCTTTCAGACACAATATGACGTAAGACTACCCCTTCTTTTACCATAAAGTGGCTTTTCTCCCAACTTAGCACTAAGTTGTTTTCAGTGCATCTCTTTAGGACTTTCTCTAAATGTCCTAGACAATCTTCAAATGTTTTGTCAAATATGGAAAAATCGTCCATAAATATCTCAAGAGAATCACCCACCATATCTGAAAAGATAGCCATCATACATCGTTGGAATGTGGCGGGTGCATTACATAGTCCGAACGGCATCCTTCTGTAGGCAAAGGTGCCATATGGACAAGTGAATGTGGGTTTCTCTTGATCCTCAGGATGGATTAGAATTTGATTGTAACCAGAAATTCCATCAAGGAAACAGTAAAACTTTTGTCCTGCTAATTATTCCACCATTTGATCTATAAATGGCAGCGGAAAATGATCTTTAGAAGTAGCAGCATTGAGTTTTCTGTAATCAATACAAACTCTCCACCCAGTTACAGGGTGAGTAGTTATCTTTTATCCTTCTTCAGTGTTAATTACTGTAATTCCCGATTTCTTGTGTACAGTTTAGGTTGGACTTAACCACTTGCTATCAGATATGGGATATATAATTCCAACATCTAACCATTTTAATACTTCCTTTTTAACTACTTCTCTTAAATTAGGATTCAATCTCCTTTGTGCATACCGTGCTGGTTTAGCTTCTAGATCAGTAATGATTTGGTGCATACACAAAGTGGGACTGATTCCTTTTAAATCAGCTATAGTCCATCATACTGCTTCTTTATATTTGACTAATACTTGCAGTAGAGATTTTTCTTGCGCTTCAGTCAAATCTGAAAAAATTATGACAGGCAAAGTGTCATTCTGACCTAAAAAAGCGTATTTTAAATGAGCTGGCAGTTCCTTCAATTCTAAAACACGTGGTTGTTCTATTGAAGGTTTGGCTGACTGAGTAAATCAGTAGGTAATTTTTCAGTCCTATGGGTCCACGGTGGTTGTTTCAATTCTAATGTGGATTCCATGACTACTTCTAAATTATCACACTCAGTAGGATTCAATTTGGCTAATTCATTCTCAGCAAAGAATAACTCAGTAGTATCTTTGGTGTTGATTAACGAACTATGCTGCTGCGCCAGTTCGTCCACCATGTCTATAAGATAACACTCTGAATCGATTGCAGAGACATTTGAAGCATTAAACACATTCAATCTGAATTTCCGATTACCAAAGGCAATATTCACTGCTCTTGTTCTACAATTAATTTGTGCATTAATTGTGGCTAAGAAAGGTCTGCCTAAGATAATAGCCGGTTGATTATCTCCTATTGAACTTTTGGTGTCCAATACTAGGAAGTCAACTGGATAATAAAAGTCTTCAACTTTTACTATGACATCTGATAAAATACCTCTTGGGCACGTTTGACCGATCTACCAGCTGTAAGATAATATCAGTTGTCTGTAACTGGCCTAGATCATGTTTGTCAAACAAGTTTCCAGGTAAGATATTAACACTAGCTCCAAGATCAGGCAGTGCCTTTTTAATGTGCACATTACCTATAGTCACTGGAATCAATGGCGATCCAGGATCTTTCAGCTTAGGAGGTAGAGAACTAGATACTACTGCACTTAACTATTCAGTTAAATTGATCTGCTTAGGGAGCGAGGCCTTATACTTCCTCTTTTGTGTGCAGAGATCTTTTAAGAATTTGGCATAAGAAGGAACCTGCTGAATGACCTTGATTAAAGGAATATTGATCTTAACTTGATTGAACAAGTCCCACAGATCCTCTAGTTGTATCTCCTTCTTTGGATCGTCTTTCTCCTCATACATGACTTCAGTGTCGGTATCTTCTTCTGCCTCTTGCTCTTTAGGCATCTCAATCTTATTATCTACCTATTTACCACTTCTCAATGTGGTTATCTTAAATAGCTCATTTACATCATTTATCTCATGTTTCTTATCTTTATTATGATGAGCATATGAAGGATTGGGAATAGTATTTCTAGGAAGCTTTCCCTCTTCACGTCTAGTAAGTGACTCAGCTGTCTGACCCATCTGGTGACTTAACATCTCCATGATCTTAGTACTGATAGCTGACTGCTGCTTCATAAATTCTGTGAATTCTGAGAATTGCGACGAAGTCATATTTGTTTCTACTTGGAATTGTGTTTGATCACATTGATTTGACTTATAATATCGCTCATCCTTAGCTGCAGAAGTACAACCATATTGATATTCTCTTTTTGGTGGTTCATATCTAGGTTTGGATTGATGATCGATAGGCTGATCATTCTTCCATCGAAAGTTAGGATGGTTTCTCCACCCCGGATTGTAGGTTTCCGAGAATGGATTAACCCTCTCTCTATGAGCTCTAAAACCGTAAACTTCATTAGCGAATTCCTCAGTGGATTGCACTTAAGGACATGCTTCAGAATGATGTGATGGATCACCGCATGTAACACAGTTAATTGATGCATTAGGTTTTGAAAGACCCTTCATCAATTGATCCATTTTCTTTCCTAATTCTGAAATTTCACTTTTAACCTCACGTTTCCAGGAATTATTTATGCCCATAACTTGAACTCCTATGCTGTTTTCAGAACCAGCTTGAACCTTAGGACCTTTATCGAGTTGACTAAGCAACTCCCAAGCCTCGTCGTCTTCTTTCGCTAAAAATGTGCCTCCCGTGGCAGCAATAATCATATTACGACTCTCTTGACTCACACCATCAAAAAATGTTTTGATAAGCATCGATTTGGGTATTTCGTTGTGTGGACAAGCTCTCAATAACTCATTCATACGATCAAAAGCTTCGTAGAATTGTTCACCGGGCTTTTGTTTACATCTTGCAATTCTCTTTCTTTTCTCAGTTGTTTTACTAATTGGATAATATTCATTAAGAAATTCTTTCTTCATTTGATCCCATGTCGTAATGCTATTGGTTGGTAATGATACGAACCCATTTTACGCTTTCTCCTTCAACGAGAAAGGAAATAATCGGAGTTTTAAACCATCGGTGGTTATACCTCGAACATGGTTAGCTTTACATATAGCTGTGAACTCAGCTAGATGTTCGTAGGGTTCCTCACTTGGCATCCCTCGGAAGATCGGAAGAATTTGAAATAATTGAGGACGAACTTCGGGTTCGTTCTCGTTTTCAGGACAACGAATCGGAGACGGGTCAGGCACATCACCTGGGCGGTAATGCGACTCAACCATACGTATCGCTTGCTCACCCATCCTAGCAGCTATACACTCAAGTTCTTCTTAATCACGATTTTGCAGCGAAATCGGAGGACCTTCTAAAGTAGGAATTTCTAAATTGGGAATCTCTTCCTCTTGTTCGTTTGAATTCTCCGTGATTAATTGTTGTTTTTGAATCCTGACAGTCTTTCGGTTAGATTTTGCTACTTTTTCGATTTAGGGTTTGAATTGTAGCGGCAATCCTCTAGCCGATCGACGGGTGTGCATAAACTAATAAAATAAATTACCTAATTAAACTAATTATATTTTTGGTGGTAAAGTAGAGGACTACAATTACCTTTTTGAATTTTTTTTTTAAATTTTTTATGTGATTTTTAATAATAGGAAATTAAAGACTAAAAACAACCAAAATAAGGTACTTAAACTTAAAACTTAAAACTAAGGCCAAAAACTAAAATCTAGCACTAACTAGCGTTACCACTCCCTGGCAACGGCGCCAAAATCTGACGAGCCGTCGTTTTGACCCGCAGAAATAATCCTTATAACTACTATTTAGCTCAGAGAAGTAAGGGTCGAATCCGTAGGGAGTGCGTTTGTAATTAGGGTTAGACGGTTAACTTGTGAGTTTTATTGAAAACACTTTAAATTGTGAATTGGTTGATTTGAATGATTTGTTTAGATCAATGACTTACAACTACTTTGTGACTAAATTAATGGCAAATAACTAACACAGTAAATTAACAAACAAGTGAAGGATAACCATTCACGGAATCACCACGGCATAAGTATTACTCATTCGAATTTCATGCAACAATCACATAGCGCATGCAATATTCATGAACTATTTAACCAATAACTCTCGGCATAGCGCATGCAATATTCATTACTTGTCTTAATCCCTAAGCTAATGGACTCGACACAAATAATACTACTACTATGAACTATCTTGCTTTTACCAATCAAAACATACAATCATAATCATAACCGAATGCTTATCATTTGAATACAATAGAATATTTCAATCAATACGAATACATCAAAACATATATAAATTCAAGTAAAGTAAACTTAGCCGTAGATCCTCTGCAAACGGCTAAAGTGATTAGCCGCTCATCGTTTGCTCTTTAATGGTGTAGATTTGAGACATAGTGTAGCTTGCGAATCACCGTCTTCGTACTTGTATTGTGAATCCACTCCGGCAGGGCTTCACCAACTCTTTTGACACGTTCGGGCCTTCTCTCAATGGCTGCCATCGACCTCTATTTATAGAGGAGTCGAGTTTAGGGTTTCTAAGGCTGGAAAACGCGTTTTTGCACCGACCCAGCGCAGGCCTGCGACCCCCTGCGCCAGGGGTACGACCAGGGGTACGCTGGGCTATGCTAGAAGTGCTCTGGATCGCTCAATCTTTCTGTTTTGCAGTGCAAGGTGGCGCAGGCTTGTGCCCCCTTCGGCTCGGTTCGTGCTGAATTTTCTCGAGCTGCTTCCTTTTGACCTCTTGACCCTGAAACATAGATTTGGAGTAATAATATGGAAGTTACGAAGTATCGGTGCTTAAAATGAACATAAAATGAATCTAAAACATATAAAATTATAGCCTTATCAGATTGTCAAAGGTGTCCATAACCGTTGGACAGGATTGACAAAAACTGTCGAAGCTGTTCATATCTGTTGAACAGTTTTGACCCAAGTTAAGTATTCTGTTCTTTGTGAACAGGTTTTACACTTTATGGAATTTGTTTCCATGTTCTCATGCAAAGTCTTGAACGTGAAGATCAGTTTACTAATATAGACAAAGTGAAAAATCAGAAGCTGTCAGTACTCCTAAAGCAGGGATGACAAAAAAACCGAACCTGACGGGGAAAACCAAAAACTGATCTGACAGGGACGGGTTTCCCCGAAACCGATTAAGTTAAACGGGGGATGGGGCGGGTATGGTATTGATAATACCCGCCTTGTATACCCGATTACATAACCCGTTTAAATCCCCGATTACTTTTAATAGCAACATGCTATTTATATTGTATATATATTATATATAAAAGATGAATATTTGTATCTATTTTATATATTATACGTAAAAATTATCATGTATAATTTAAAAAACTTATTTATTTACATATAATTTATTGAAATAATGTTTTTTTTCGTTATCATTTGATAGAGATACAAATTTAATTTAATATTAGCATCGTAATTTTAACATACATAAACATTTTAAACTTAATTTATGAACCATGTGATTAAATTTCTTATCATTGATTTATAAATTGGGTTACCCGATTCCCCGCGGGTTTCCCCGCGTACCCGATGGGGATCCCCGTTTAATACCCGCGATTTTTTTAAACGGGTACGGTATTTCCATTCCCCGCCCCGTTGCCATCGCTCTGAAGCATGAAGACAAAAAGGACATCTGAAATGGGTGACAGACCATTTCTTATATCAAATAGCTATACATGAAAAGGAAAGGATTAAAGTTGACATTCCTCTTTAAGGTAAAGTTGTGGACAACAGAGACAAAAAGGAAAAAACAAAGATTCTGCTACATACGGACAAATTCTGTTTTGTCAGACGTGCAGAAAAGCAGTCTTGTCTTTTTGTAAAGACATTCCACTATCTCTACAATCAATGAAAAAGTTTCACTGAGTGAGTATAAAAGGAAGCTTCTAAGGAATTAGAGAACCTCAAGAGAGACATCCACAAGCTCAGAACGTGCAAAAAGGAATTGTGTTTTTCAGGCATGCAAGTTCTGCCTTCAACTGAGAATAGAATAGTAAGAGTGTGTCTAAGCTATTCTACTTCAAAGTTGTCTGTCTGTGTCTTGTAAATCAGTGAGTGCATCTTAGTAGTGAATTCATTGTAACTATTCTGAGTGAGTCTTAGATTAGTTGTTAGTCTGTTGTTTCTATCATCTCTATTTGGATCATTCTACAATCCAAATCTATTTGTAATTAACACTTGTTAATATATATATACATACAAACTTTGTGAAAAAGTGTGTTTAAGAAGAATTAGTTGTATACACCCCCTTTCTACAGCTTATAGTAACATACTTGGGAAACCTGTTAGGACCTACTACTGGTATCAGAGCAGTTTAAAGTGTGTGTTAACTCTAGATCGCTCTCATATTCCCATTACCCACCATGGACAACAATGCTACAAACTCTTCTTCTTATTATGACAATGGATCTATGAGAAAACCCCCAAAGTTTAATCATGAGAACTTCTCTGGTTGGAAGTGCATAAGGATGCTCTACTTAGAGAATCTGGATGTGCAACTACCAGAGATAGTGATGGAAGGTCCATATGTGCCTAAATCTTTCACTACTATCAATCCTGCTGCTGAAGGTGTTGTTCCTGAGGTCAAAACCATTGAGAAAGCAAAAGCTCAGTGGACTGATGAAGATAAAAGACTGTTGACCCTTGATGCAAAAGCCCGGAACAACCTTGTCATCCCTCAACCTGATGATGTGTTCAAACAGGTTGAGAAGATGAAAACTGTCAAAGAAATGTGGGATACTTTGTGTACTGTCTATGATGGCCCCACTATCACATTGGATAACAAGACTAATAATATTGTTAAATATTATGACCTATTCTTTGCAAAACCTAAGGAGAGTCTCACTGAAGCCTACATCAGGTTCACTACTCTAATCAATGATCTCAAAGCTAATGGGATCACTAAGGACAATTTAACCCTGGTGAACAAGTTCTTGGACATTTTGCTTGAGGAATGAAACTACTTCTCTACTATCCTTAGAAACTCAGACACTATCAAAGGTATGGATCTAGTCAATCTCTATAAATCCTAGCTAAATGATGAACAATCAAGGCAACACAAGAGAAATGCCTTGGAAATGTCCAAGAGAGGTGCAACCTTAGTGGCTAGTGTGAGACAACCTATAAATTAGGTGTGTGATGTGTTCACACAAGCTGATCAACAGGCTGATGATGAATTGGAGGTGATCTCAAAAGAAGAAGATGATTGTGAAGATTTTGCTGAACTTGATGATGAGCAAATGATTGCTATGCTTGTTAGAAAGTTCAACAAGAAAAGATTTGGAAATAAAGTGTCACAGAGAAAATCAGGTGCTATAAAAAAGAAAGCAGTTGATAAAACCAAAGCTGAGTGCTTTAAATGTGGCAAACTAGTCATATGCTGCTGACTGTGTGTCTAAAGTTGTTGGCTCATCTTCCAAACCTTACAAGACAAACAATGGAGATGGTTACAGGGTTAAGTACCTTATGGCCATGGCTAAGTTGAAAAAGTTTAAAGACTCTGTGGCTTCTAACAAACAGAAGGGACTAATGGCTAAAACTTATGATTGGGGGTGGTGACGAAGGTCCTAGACAAAGGGCCCGTGTTTATATAATGTACATACTAGGAGGTATGTTGCTTCCGGATTCTGGAAATCGGGTACCTTTACATTTACTTGTAAATTTATTTTTTTTGGATTGTCGCAATCGACTGAGTTGGGATAGTGCTGTGCTGGCACGATTATATCGAAGTTTATGCCAACCCGACACACGGTATGGGTACGGTCCCCTTTTATTGTTACAACTTTGGGCTTGGGAGAGAATTCCTGCTATCCGCCCTGCAATGACACAACCGCAAAACAACATTGTCTTCCCATTTGGTGCAAGGTTAGTATTTTTTTTAATTTTACTTTATTCTTACATTTAAATTTCACTTTTCTTTTATAGTATAATATTTAACAGTTTAGTTGTAATTAAATATAAATATTTTAATTTTATTTTATTAAGCAAAAGTACGTGAATTAAAAATAGATTTCATTGTATAATATATTAACTTTATTTTTTTTAAAACCAATTGTTATATATTTCGTTACAATGTTAAGTTTTCATTCAGATCATAAATATAAACAAAAAAAAAATGTATTAACACTATGAAATAATTAAATTAGAACATATACATATACAAGTTGTAGTTATCCAGATAAATGTTATTTGTGGTGTCTAGGATAGTCTGATTGGGTTTGGTTGTTGGATATTCGAATGGTATTATACCGAGAAAGTCCTGCCTCCCCGATTGACCGGACTAGCCATTGTAACTTTTATTTAGGATAACTACAAAATGAATGTGATATATGCGATCTATGTTATAATTGTAATACAAATTTCAAAATTGAATATTGACTAGATATTTAATGATATAGATGGAGGGGGAGTCACAGCTTCGCTGAAACCGGAGCACATTGTTTAAGATCGACTCGCTACACTCTAATGATATTATGAAACAACAAGGTATATTATTTTCAATTTAAGCTTTACATTTTTAAACTACAAAAGTTATGAACCACACTTACTTGTTACTCTCTGTTATGTGCTAGTTTAACTGGACACCATATGTTAAATCCTGCATCATCTACACGTTGATTGTAGAAGTGGTTTTCAGTCTTGGAGATGCAACACATATTTAATATGTTGGGAGATTGTTGAACCACACTTACCGAGGAGGGTAATGAGACAATTTAATATGGTACAGACCATCCCGTTATACAACTTATTATTTACATCTGATCAGCACAAAAAGGTGCACAAAATCAATCGGGTGGGTAAGAAAGTTGATTGGCTTAATAAGCACGGAAATTATATTCTACAGTGGCATTCGAGACATGAAAATATCGTCAATGGTATTTTATCAAATAACTCTGATGCCAGTGTTGAATATAATAGATGGTACTTTCAACGAACGGTTAATCACATCGTTCGTCCTCAATCAAGTGGTCGTCCAGGGTTTAAAAACATTGTTGGATCTAGGGATTTAGCGGTAAGCCATTTTTCATTAATTAAATCATTTACATTCATATAATGAAATTATTGACTTTATGTAATAATATATATTCTTTAACAGTTTGAGGGGCTGATATATTTGTATCATCCAGGAAGCAATCTAAGTCAACAAGAACGTTATGGCATCCAACAGTATATGGATCGAGCTGGGGGTAGCCGTCGTTTATGTCAAGATCAAAATCACTAACTAAGATTAACTGGTTTGAATCAATCAGAGTATAAAACCAATAACCTTGTATTGAATCAAAGTCCGATTAGGAAGTTTGCGGAATAACACTTAACTGTTTTTTGAAAAGCTTTCAAAACAAATAACACATAAATATAATCAACAACCAAATCTTTTTTATTACCAAACTCAATGATTACAATCACCTCTAATCTGTTTGATTAGACGAAGAACACAGATTGTTCTTAGGTTTTACAACCTTAGAGGCTTATGAAAACTTAATCAGAAAAGCAATAACAACTGAATCAAAAACTTGTACGTGCAAAAAACTTACAATTAGTAAAACCTATTCTATGTATATATAATGCATTCTGATTTGTTTCCTTGAGAAACTCTGATTACAATAGAATCTTTCCCTGAATTTTAGCACTTTCTGTTTATTGAGCTGTTGAGCAGCTTGAAGACTATCTGTTGAGCAGCTTGAACTTGAACACTGGCAGCTTGAACTTTTGAACTAACAGTTCGAACTTTCTCAACTAGCAGCTTGAACTTTATAATTATACAGAAAATCTACTAACAGTTTGAGAAATCTAACTAACAGCTTGACATACTTAGAATATTTCCCAACAATCTCCCCCTAACTTAAATTCTTTATACAAGACTTTAAGTTTTTTTGTACAAATAAGGAAATAAAACAAAGTAAAACTGTTATCTACAAACTAAGGCATCCAAAAACTTACAGTTGTGAAAGTTTCTGCTTAATTGCCTTTAAAAATTCTCTTTTCATCTCTTCTTTATCACAAAATATCTTCACTGAACTCAGTTGCAATAACCATGCCCTTGGAAGATCAAAGAATTCAAAATTGAAGAACATGCTGGATCCATTTGCAAATTTGTGTCTATATGTCTTTGATTTCACATACAGATCAACATGTGCAATCTTCATATCCTTGGCATCTTCTATATCCCTTCTGACAGATTCTGGATCAAAAATGCTCTTCAGATCCTTTACACTCTGCTTGACCCAGAAAAGTGGAGACCTAGATTGACTAACAGTTCCAATACGATGCATTTGAGTCAACTCTTCTCTGGTCATCTTCTGAACAAGGTGGACTATGCTTTTTGTATTCTTCCTCAGGACCAGCTTCTCTTTTGACTACAAAATGATATTTTAAGTCAATGTCATCCATTGACTTAGCATACCAATATTTAATAGGAGGCTTGGAGAAGTCATGCTGATCGAGGGCTTTTTCAGTTTCCATCACCTTTTGAAGCTGATGTTCAAACAACACCCTTTTCACCTGATCAAGCTTTGCCTGTTGAATAGCTTCTGATTGAGGATCATTAGCAACAACTTGAACAGGAGGAGAAGGATCACTGACACCAGCTTGAGGATCACTGACACCAGCTTGAACTGGTTCTTGTTGGCTTTGGACTTGATGGGAGACTTTGGCTGCTTTCTGTTTCTTCATCTCTTTGTCATGTATATCTTGCAGTTTTTCTGTTGGCCATGACTGAGCCATTATCCTTGGAATTCCAACTAATGAAGAGAAGTTGATCAAAAATTTTCTGTGCTCTGCCTTTGAATGCCCTCTTGGCATTTTCCTTTTCTTTTGATTCTGCTTGACCACAAACCCTCTTAGGTAATCACCTAAGGTTTCATCATCTTTCATTGGAGCATGGGTTTGCTGGTCCAAGAGATCATCCTGTTCCTTTGCTAATTTTCTAGTAAGTTCAACATCATGAGCAACCTGGGCTTCTTTAGAAGAAAATTTAAGCTTTGGAGATTCAATGAGTATGCCTTTGCCCTTATCTCTGGATGTAGATGCTGTAGCTTGGACTGTACTGACTGGAGCCTGATTCCCTTCTCTGATAACAACCCCAGTTGTTCTGATCGGAGCAGCATGAGTTTCTAGGCTAACAGCTTGAGTAGCTGTTGGGACTGTTAGCTTAGAATCTGGGACTGTTGGAGCAGGAGTTGAAGCTGTTTGGACTGAACTAGGGATCTCCTGATTCTCCCCCTTTTTGGATGCATTGGTTAGGCCAGGAGGACCTACAACCTTTGCCATTAGGGCTCGAATCATCTTCTCAAGTTGAATAATCTTATTTCCACAGAGGGTGAACCCCTGATGAAAATAATACATTCTCTGATGTTGAACTGCAACTGTCTGTTGGAGAGTTGTGATTTGTGCCCCCTGTGTAGCAATAAGGGACTGGTAATGCTCCAATACTGCTACAACAGGTTTCAGCTGAGGATCCGTTAATATCATTAGTTGCAGACTAGCCTCAAGATCATCAAATGAGAGTGGTAATTGTGATCTATCACTGGCAAGAATTCCAGAAGTAGAAACATCTGGGCCCCTCTTTTCTTGGTACTGGGGACTTCCAGAAGGTGCTTGCACACCCTTTGTTGCCATGGGAGTGGTCTTATTGATGTTGACACTGACCTGTGCCTCTTGTGCAGAGACATTAGTAGTGTCAGCTACAGAACCCATATGGACATCCTCTGTTGGGATGGCCACCTCCAAATTGAGGATGGGAGTGTCCTCAGTGGGTGCCCTTTGGATAGTCTGTGCAGAAGTGTCCTCCTGCATAGGGATATTTGGCTCTGGTATTAGGGCTGAGGAGGAAGGAGCTCTTGAAACCCTTTGTCTTTTATATAATATGAGTGGGGATGTGAGTTTGATAGAAGGAGAAGATGGAGTATTTGTATCATGAGGAGTGGGTTGGGGTCCTGGGGGTGAAGCAGTGATGGAAGGCTGAGCCTGCTCAGGACCCTCTCCTCTGTTTATTGGATTGATGCCCAACATTGCAGAGGGCAATGGGACATCGATATTCAACAAATTGGCACTAGGTTTTAAAACTCTTTTTATTGATGGTAAAGAGTACCTATGGGAAACATGTATCCTTTTATGTACATTGAAATTATTGCAAGTTCTTGCAATTATTTCAGCCAAAAATCAAGGGTACATCAAAAATTTCCCATTCTTTAGGGCATGATGCCTTAACATACCCTGAAAAATCATATTTGAAAAATTGAACTGTTGGCCCGTTGATAAACACACTAAGACAGTGGTTATATTTGAAGAAAATTCTGACCAACCAGTTCTTTTAGGGCTTATGCACTGTTGTATAACATGTACAAGGTATTTCCACTTAGGGGCAAAATGTGCTTTAAAGAAAGTAAAAGAATCAGTAGGGCCCCTATACCCTATAGCAAAAAGGCCTTCATGTAAGGTAGTAAGAGATAGATCGGTTATACCTGCGGCATCTTGAAGATGCAAGTGTTGGCGGATGAGTTCCTCAGTGATAGTGACAGTGTTGCCATCGATTTTGGATGTCAAAGAAGTGACTTCGTTGATGGTTTTGACAGAGGCATATTTCCAAAACTGTTCTATATGGGATATATAGATGGTAGGATTGATAGTGAGGGCATGATGGATATGGGAACTTCGAAGGAAGTCCATCATGTCATGGAATGGTTGAAGGTCAGTGTGTTTGAGAGAATAGGGGAGACAGTTGTGTTCTTTGACAAACTCCATTAACGATCAAACGGTGATTTAGGGTTTTAGAGAAGTGTGTGTGAATCGCTCAGAGAGAAAAGGAAGGTCATGGAAGATATTTTTGCAACTGGTAGTTGCAATTGAACGAAACTGGAACCTTTAAAGGTTTGGGGGTTTCGAAAATATCTAATCCCGCGCACACACTTATAAAAATTTACCGAATTACCCTGCACACTTTGAGAGATCAAGTGAAACAACTAACAGTCCGAGTGAAATGAACTAGCAGCTTGAGAAAAGACTCAAGCTGTTAGTTGAAAAGTAAGCATATTCTAATGAAACAGTGTCTCCCCCTTAATCAAGCATATGAAATAAATATATTCTTCATAAAATAAGAGAGAATGATGAAAAACAAATTAATCCATATTAACCATGCCAATATTTGATACTAGGAAGGTGAACCTTCCTACATCAAATGGTTTTGTAAATAGATCAGCTAACTGATCATCAGTATGAATTTTGGTAACTTGGATTAATTTCTTCTCATTACAATCTCTTATAAAATGAAATCTGATGTCTATATGCTTGGTTTTGGGAAATTTCACTGGATTTTGTACAATGCTTATTGCAGTTGAGTTGTCAATGTAAATAGGAGTGGATAAGAAGTTCATATCATAGTCTCTCAGTTGATTTTGAATCCACATCACTTGGGAACAGCAGCTGGCAGCTGCTACATACTCTGCTTCAATAGATGAGGTGGAGACAGTTGTTTGCTTTTTGCACTGCCAAGAGACCAGTCTTGCTCCTAGATATTGACATCCACCAGTTGTGGACTTTCTGTCAATGTTGCATCCTCCATAATCACTGTCAGAATAGGCTATTAGTTCAAGAGGAGAGTCTTTTGGATACCAGAGGCCCAAATGTGGTTGGCCTTTGAGATATCTAAAGATTCTCTTCACAGCAAATAGGTGTGAGTCCTTTGGAGCACATTGAAACCTGGCACAAACACAAACAGCAAACATTATATCAGTTCTAGAAGATGTGAGGTACATAAGTGAACCTATCAAGGATCTATATAAGTGAATGTCCACATCTACTCCATCTTTGTCTGCATCAAGCTGCTTGTGAGTGTCCATTGGAGTACTAGCAACTTTGGTATCTTTGTAACCAAACTTTTCCAGTATGTCTTTAACATACTTTGATTGACTTATGAAGAGACCTGAGGGCTTCTGCTTGACCTGCAATCCTAGAAAGAAGGTGAGTTCTCCCATTGAACTCATTTAAAACTTTTTGTGCACCAATGCCTCAAACTCTTTGCACAGACTGTCATTAGTAGACCCAAAGATGATATCATCAACATAGATCTGAACAAGCAGAATCTCAGATTTGATGGACTTTGTGAATCAAGTTTTGTCCAGAGTACCTCTCTTGAATCCATTCTGTAGAAGGTATGATGACAGAGTATCATACCATGCTCTTGGGGCTTGGTGGAGTCCATAGAGGGCTTTGTCTAATTTGTAGACTCTGTCTGGATACTTGTAGTCCTCAAATCCAGGAGGTTGACACACATAGACCTCTTCTTCAATTGTACCATACAGGAATGCAGACTTCACATCCATTTGGTATACTTTAAACCCTTTGAAGCTTGCATAGGCTAGGAACAGTCTGATGGCTTCTATTCTTGCTACTGGAGCAAAGACATCATCATAATCTATTCCTTCTTCTTGAGTGTATCCTTGTGCTACCAGTCTTGCTTTGTTCTTGATGACGATCCCTCTCTCATCCTTCTTGTTTCTGAACACCCATCTTGTACCAATTGCTCTCTTTCCTTTAGGAAGATCAACTAGAGTCCATACATTATGAATCTTGAATTGCAGTAGTTCTTCCTGCATTGCCTCAATCCAAGATGGATCTTTCAAAGCCTCAGATGCCTTTTTAGGTTCTAATTGTGACATGAAACATGCATGTTCAAAGGCAACTAGACTGAATTCAGGAACTGCTGATTCAACATCAGTAGACTCCTTGTGAACCATTGTCCTTGTCTGTACAGGAGTGCGTGGATCACCCATTATCTGATTGAGAGGGTGATACTTGTGAACTCTGAGTGTTGGCTCTCTGTATGTATGAAATGAGGTTCCTAGATATGTATCATCATCTTCAGGACCACTTGATGGTTCAGCTTCAGGAACAGCTTGACTAGTAGATGGGACTGTTTCCCTTTGTGATGGAGCTGTTCCCTCAGGACTTGGGATTGGCACTTCATAATGTAGATTTGAATCCTGTTGGGCATCCAGTACCCCTGGTGGGTCACAAGATAGAAGTGGTAGAACAGTATACTCATCCCATTGACCATAATCTTCAACAGTCGGAAACTTTGTGCCAACAGCTTGAACATTTGTGCTACCAGCATGAGAATTTGTGTTGGCAGCTTCAACCCTGTTTTCATCAGTTTCTGCAGTATACTCAACAAAGCTCAGAGAATTAGTTAGTGAATCTAAATCAAACAACCAATCAGGACCAGTGCCTTTGACATTTGCAGTGTTTTCATTAAACTCAACATTGGCACTCTCTTCAATGGTTTTAGACACACTGTTATATACCCTATAGGCTTTGCTTTGAGTAGAGTATCCTACAAAGAAACCTTCTTCAGCCTCACTTTCAAACTTTCCTAAGTGAGTCTTAGTGTGAAGAATGGTGCATGAACATCCAAAGGACTTTAGAAAGGCTATTAAGGGGACTCTATGATGGAATAACTCATATGGAGTTTTCCCTTGTGATTGAACAATTTGAACCCTATAGAACATAACAAGCTGTATTGACTGCCTCTGCCCAAAAGGTCATTGGCAGTTTGGAATTAGCTAGCATGGTTCTAGCAGCCTCAATTAAAGTTTTGTTCTTTCTTTCAGCTACGCCATTTTGTTGTGGTGTTCTTGGTGCACTATATTGCCTTGCAATACCTTTAGACTCATAGAAACTGTTTAGGATATGATTTTTAAACTCAGTTCCATTGTCTGACCTGATCACCTTAACTTTTAAGTTGGATTGGTTTTCTATCTTAAGGATAAATGATTTAACTAGCTCAGCAGTTTCATATTTAGTCCTAAGAAAGTATACCCATGTGAATCTGGTGAAATCGTCAACAATGACTAGACAGTAAGCTCTTTTACTCAAACTCAAAACAGATGTTGGACCAAAGAGATCCATATGAATAAGATGAAGAGCAGATGAGATTGATTTTACTTCTTTGGCCTTATGAGTTTTGTGTTGCTTGCCTTTAAGACATGCTACACAATGATCATCACAGATGAACTCCTTTTGTGGTAAACCTCTTACCAAATTCTTTTTGACCAAAACATTCATAGATTTGAAGTTCATGCGACACGTCCTTCTGTGCCAAAGAGCAGACTCATTAGATGATGCTTTGGATATCAAACAGCTTAAAGTACTTGATTTGGATAAAAGATCTGTTTCTAAACAGTAGACATTGTCCTTTCTTGGTGTTCTAAGTAAAACCAGATTTTCAGGTATTTTAAAATCTTTTGAAAGAACAATGCACTCAGAATCTGTGAATACAACAATATTTTGTTTATCACAGATTTGAGACACACTTAGTAAATTGTACTTCAGCTGTTCAACATACAAAACCTCATTGAAAAGCATATTGCCTGCTTTGACAGTACCTTTACCGGTGACCTTACCTCCCTTGGAATTTCCTCCAAATGCAACAAACCCTCCTTCAAAGCCTTTGAAATTTGACAAACATTCAGAATTGCCTGTCATGTGCCTAGAGCATCCACTGTCCAAATGTCATTTTGTTTTATGTTGTGACCTGTGGGAGCCCTGCACAAATAAAAGCTTAGTTAGTAGTGGAGTAAACCCAAACCAAGTTGGTTTTGGGTTGTCCTTGTGCATTGACATAACTAAACACTGTTTGTGACTTTTTATACTTAGTGAGATCCACTGGTGGATTCTATGAGGAATATTTAGTTATGACATGAGGTATCCAGATGTTCTTTCCAACCTTTGCATTAACAGTCTCAGATGATCCATTACCAGTTCCAGTTTTAAGCTTAGCAGTTTGAACTGGGGTTTTTGTGCTAACAACTTCAGAGTTTGCACTACCAGTTTCAACTTTAGGTCTGGCAGTTTCAACAATTGTATCAATAGTTTGATCTGAGTTTTTGCCTTTAACACACCATATCTGTTTAAAAGCTGATTTGGGTTTTGCCAAAACTTGTTTTTGGTGTGAGGACTGTTTTTTATTGACTTTTAAGAACCTGTGATCAACTGTTTTCTTTGGAACTGGTGCAACAGGTGGTTTGGCCTTAAGATTTTTTGTGTTTTGAACAAATGCTTGTTTCTGAACCACAGTCTGTTTTGCAACAGATGGTTTGTACAAGCAATGTCTGGCCAAATGATTTTTCCTGCCACAATGGAAACATCTTTTGACTGTTTTGATTGGAGAACCAGTTTTATTGGACCATAACTGGTTCTTGTTCCTTTGATTTCCCCTTACCTGCTGTTGTGTGGGAAACTTTTTGACACCATGCTTTTGGCATGTGCAGATTGGAACAGTCTTACCCCTTTTATTACCTTTTGAGGAAGATGCAGTGTTACAGTTAGAAGATACAGAAACATGTGGAGCAGCATGGCATACACTCATCTTCTCGTTTCCTTTCTTAATGGGGGTAGAGGTTTCTATAGGTGCACTCATTGTTTTGTGTTCTCTCTCAACTTCTTTGCACTCACAGCCTTCATTTGGAATCAGTTCTCCTTTTGATTCAGGACTGTTTTCAAGGATAGGATCTACAGTTGTCATGGACTCATCTAATGGTTCATTAACAAGCCTATCAGCAACTTCACTCATTGGATGAATGTAATTGTTGTTGTATGGGGGTGGAGTTGCTCTGTATCCTATACCTTCTTTGGGATTGAGTTGAGATTTTACCCTATCTTTAAATTGAACTTCCATTAGGTGCTCCAGCTTTTGATTTGCCAATTTGAAGTTTCCTAAATCTATATTGACAGATTCTATTTTCTTGTTAGCTTCTAACACCTTCTGTTCAGCCTCATCTAATTTCTTATTTAAAGACTTTATTTTCTTATTCAGCTCCTTTCTCCCACTCATGATATGTTCTATCATGTCCCATTTGAATCTCATTATCTTTATAGTCATTAATCTGTTTTACAAGATCTTCTATGGCCTGCATGTACTCATATCTCCTTTCTTCCATCTTAGCTAGAGTTTTGCACATGCTCTCATTATGATCTCTGTACTTTTTAACCATATTTTTGCATGTTTGAGAGCAGAGTTTAGCATTTACCTCAGATGGTAGTTCAGTAGAAGTGACATTAGATGTTTCTGCCATGAGAGCTTGATTTTGAAACTCCTCTTCTGTCTGATCACTCCAGTCAAACACATTGTCTTCTTGAGAGACAAGTGCTTGTGATGATGAAGCTTGATTAGTTTGCTGGGGTCTTGGTGGCTGTTGACCTTGGGATCTGCATTCTCTGGCAAAGTGTCCAAGCTTGTGGCATTTAAAGCATTCAACTTTTGATTTATCAAATGCTGGTTTGCCTTCTGGTCTGGCTTGGAAGTTGGATCTGCCAGTTCTTTTCAGAAACCTTTTAGCCCTCATAGTCAACATTGCATGCTGCCATTTGAAGTCTATCTCTTCTAGATCATCTAGATGAATTTGTTCTAAATCTTCAGCATTTAGAGCAAACAGTCCATCATTGGCAACAAAAGCTTCATAATGAACTTCAGTAGAATTACCATCAGCACCTGAAAAGGAATCACAACAGTTAGATTTATCAGTTAATGTTGATGATAGCAGAGCAGTGTTATGATTATAAGAAAAGGATTTCTTTTTAGTTTCAATCTTAGTTTCAAACACTCTCAGACTGTTGTACAGGTCATCCAACTCTATTTCATCAAGAGTATCTTCTCTTCTCCATTGGGCAGCATAGACTGTCCACTCTTCACCAAGAGATCTAAGGAATTTTCTGTTCACTTCATCTTGATCCAAGCTGACTTTGGCACTCTCCAATTCACCTATCAGTTTATTAAACCTGTCAAAGATTTGAGTAAGGTTTTCATTCTTGCCACCAGAAAAGTTTTCGTACTGCTGTTTCAGAAGGACTTTTTGATTTCTTTCAGTGCTAGCATTGCCAGCAAATCTTTTCTCTAAGGCAATCCAAAGAGAATGAGCAGTATAGAACTTTTTAAACTGGTGTTGATAAGCATTAGGAATGGCTATTTGTAAAAGTGTAAGAGCTTTCACTTCATTCATTCTCGCCTTTCTTTCAAGTTCAGTCTTTGGAGGTGTTTTTATGGGCTTGCCCTCAGCATCAAGTTCAGGATCAACTACAGGAGGAAATTCAACAGCTTCCCATATGGCATAATCAATAAATTGAATGTGCTGTTGAATCCTGAGTTTCCACATCTTGAACTCAATGGGTTTGAGCATAGGCACTTTGAGTCCTTGCCCAGATCCACTACTGCTGTTATCAAATTCCATTGCAGAAAATTAAAATTTTAAAAGAAAGCTTCTGACTTTGAAAACAAAGAAAAACCTGTTGCTCTGATACCACTTGTCAAGATCAAAATCACTACCTAAGATTAACTGGTTTGAATCAATCAGAGTATAAAACCAATAACCTTGTATTGAATCAAAGTCCAATTAAGAAGTTTGCGGAATAACACTTAACTGTTTTAAGAAAAGCTTTCAAAACAAATAACACATAAATATAATCAACAACCAAATCTTTTGTATTACCAAACTCAATGATTACAATCACCTCTAATCTGTTTGATTAGACGAAGAACACAGATTATTCTTAGGGTTTTACAACCTTAGAGGCTTCTGAAAACTTAATCAGAAAAGCAATAACAACTGAATCAAAAACTTGTACGTGCAAAAAACTTACAATAGAAAAACCTATTCTATGTATATATAATGCCTTCTAATTTGTTTCCTTGAGAAACTCTGATTTCTCTGGTAGTAGATATGCTTGAATCTTCGAATATATATCTTTTCCTGAATTTCAGAACTTTCTGTTTACCGAGCTGTTGAGCAGCTTGAAGACTATCTGTTGAGCAGCTTGAACTTGAACACTGGCAGCTTGAACTTTTGAACTAACAGTTCGAACTTTCTCAACTAGCAGCTTGAACTTTGTAATTATACAGAAAATCTACTAACAGTTTGAGAAATCTAACTAACAGCTTGACATACTTAGAATATTTCCCAACAGTTTAGACATGCCATATCGGTAATTTCCTAATGATTTTAGCAACTATCCTGGGGCAACCTATCAATCTGGTTCCGATGCAAACGTATCAGTTCCGCATCCTCTTATCCCAGATTTGAATGAAGAAGATGTGTCGTACAACGTTGATGGTTATATGGATTCTAACTTACATTTTTCACCGACGTTTAATGATGGCACACAAACCAGGTATGGCCATCAAGAAGCTGGTACTTCAAATGCAAATTTAGGTGAACATTCAACATTTTAGCCAAATACTGTGCTACAAATTTTTTTGGTGCGTACGACAACACACAGTACGCACAACAGAGTCAAGTTGTAATCGACACGGGCAGTCCCTCACAACCTTTTCAGACACAGAGGGATACACAGTCTCAATTGCAACCAGATTCTAGTATGTTAACTCCTTCGTATCACAGTTTTTATTCCCCTAGATTTAGCTCTCCACAACCTCCACCAGTTCACATTCACGGATTTACTAGCTTGGAGATGGGAGGTCCTTCATATGTTCGATCACCTGTACATTTTCATGAATTTCAATCGCCATTACAAAACCTAGACGATCATGGACTAAGTCAAGGCTGGATTCAACGAACCCTTGACGATAACCAATCCCAACCTGAAATCTAAACGACAGAAAATCCAACGCCACAAAGTACCATTGCTTCTAGACTTGATCGACGCCCTAACAGACAACAAGGCCATCATTGTAATATTTGTCCTACTCCCCCTTAGTTTTTGATGTGAAAAAAACATTTGTATCGTATTGTAATATTTTAAATTATAAATCAGTGGTTGAATTTATAGCTTTTGTATTTTAAATTTCATATTCTTTATTATTCGTTGACTGGATTAGGTTAATTTTTAGTAACATGAATTAGGCATGTGTATCATTTTTCTATTTATTTGAAGTTAAATAAAATCGGTTTGTTATATGAATTTAAACCAACATTTATATTTTAAAGTTTTAAAATTTTAAATTGATCCACATATATATTTAAACCAACGTTTATATTTTAAAGTTTTATAAAAATTAGTAATTAACCAATTATGTGTTAGATTGATCAAATTTTCATATTTATAAGAATATGTCATGTCTGTTTAAATTTAAACAATTCATTCTAGCAATACTTGATATTTTTAAGACGAAACTTATATTGATATGGATAAAACCACATTTCGACATACGTTAACCCAACGTTGGTAATCAAACATGCTAAACCTTAAGACAAACTACAATAAGATGCTAACAATCAAGACAATAAACAATAACATGATAACCAATAATAGAAACACGTACATCCACCAACCAATCAATCTGAATCTAATTGCTAGATTCACCAAATCCATCATCATCTCTGGTAGACTCAACTACCTCCTCATTATTGTCCATCATACGATATAGGATAGACAATGCCTTCAACCGGTTGTGCTCAGCCCGTGGTAGTCTTGGTGGATCATACAGATTATGCAGTTTCACATCAGAAATGTAAATTGAAATCAATTTATGTGTGGTCGTACTATTCAGCAGCCAATTCCAATGATAACCAGCATCTAACGGATGTAGATTTGAATCCAAGTCAACACCAGTTACATGGTAGTAAAACCATTTGTTTTGATACCTTGGAGGGTATCCTAAAGCTTCTTGAAGAATGTCAGCTTTGAACTACCATTCATTAAATTGATGTATTTTAACGCAATGAACGTAATGGATTTTGCCATTGATGTAATCTCGACCTGGCTTATTTGTGAAAACTCCGTTTACATGAACTTTGATGCTAAAGACATCTTGAAACTCATCTGTTAAAGTGAAGCTATTTATAGATGCATAAAATAGTCAAAAAACTTAAATATAAAAAATTAAGAATATAAACTACCGTAATGCTCAAGGTCAGGTCTCGGATCTTCTGGTCCAGAAATGTACCAACTTTTTGTTCCTGCACTTGAACTCATTTTTGTGAAGAAAGATATTTAGTCACTACGATTTTTGAACAAAGATATTAAGTCACTACGATCTGTGAACAAAAATTTAGTAAGACGGTCTATTTATAATGTATCGGCGTACGGTGACATTCGGTGTTCCTAAAACCAAATTACAGGGACTTGTCACCTCGGGCTGACAGAATCTTACTGTTCCTGACATTCGGTGTTCCTAACACCAAATTACAGGGACTTGTCACCTCCGGGCTGACAGAATCTTACTGTTCCTGACATTCGGTGATCCTAACACCAAATTACAGGGACTTGTCACCTCCGGGCTAACAGAATCTTACTGTTCCTGACATTCGGTGTTCCTAACACCAAATAACAGAAATGTTTCGGCTTACTACACACACACACACACACACACACACACATATATATATATATATATATATATATATATATATATATATATATATATATATATATATATATATATATGAAATGAAAATGTATGGAAGAAATAACACCTTATCGTCCACAAATAATATTTTTCGATTCTAAAACTATATTTTTCTTATGGAGCCACATAGTCCATTTCTTGTTAATTTGTATTGGGGGGGTTGTGTGTCTTATACCAATGGTAGCGTTATTTGTGATTCCAGAACCCATACTTCTACCATAGTTATTAACCAACGTATATCCTATAATTATTTTGTAGATTTGGTAACATCCTGACTGCAAGTTAATAGAAGGGTATCCAAAGTTTGCTTGTACCTCCTATATCAGTTCCAAGGTATTGACATTCGATTGGAAGTTCTTGGCGATGAAAGCTTAGGCGTGTTGTACTACTTGGCGAGCACACAACATCATTTTATGGGTCACATCGAAGTTATCTTGGAGGAACACAATCAAGCACCAACACAATCAATTTCATTTTTGGAACAGCTTCAACACATATCTGTTTCAGATGCTATGGACGTCAACCTCAATTATGATTTTGTTTCACAACATACTGCTTACACATATCAAGAATACAACGTAGGCCAAACGGGGTTACCATTTTCACAGCAAATAAGTACTCAACAATGCAACTTTACTGAGCATCTAGAAAGTACACAACAATGTGATACTAGATTAGAAACCGTGTTACATGGTTCTCAGTATCATGATGATCGTGAAGGCACCGCGACTTGCGGTGGGTTTGAAGATTCGGATGACTGTAGCTCTGAACATTCCGTACCGCAGGAAGAATCTGTTGATGAAGAATTACATCCCGACGCTGACGATGTCGAAGATGTGGAAGTTCCTTCTAAAAACATAGCAGTAGCAACTACTTCTGTGTTTCAACAAAACATGAACGAAAACGACTTACCAGATTGGGTTGAAGATGAGGAGTTAGAGATGTGGTGTCACACAACTAACATAATAAGGCGAAATATGTGCGTCAAGGGAATAGAAGAGCTTATATTTGCCATTAGAAGATGGAATATCCAACAAAATAGAGAGCTCTTTGTTGTGGAAAGCACACCCACCATCTTTAAAGCGAAGTGTTACACGACTCATAAACCTTCCCAGCAAGTTGTCCAAACACGCGAGTGCAAGTGGATCGTTCGTGCATCAAAGAAAAAGAAAAACAACCTGTGGCAAATTTATAAGTGGGTGGATGCACATAATTGCTATGGGAGCGCCGTCCGCAACAATAATCGGTCCTTAAAATCGAAGGACATTGCTGTTAGTGTAAGCCATTTCGTAAGAGAAAGGATCGACATGCCTGTGAAACAAGTACAGGCCCTTATAAAGCATGAATTTAAAGTCGATGTGTCTTATATCAAAAGGGGTGGCATGGGCGAAAGAAGGCTATTGAGAATATTTATGGTAGTTGGGAAAGCAACTTCCAAGAGTTGCCAATGTACATCAAGGCATTACAGTCTGCAAACAAAGACACAATTGTTGAATGGCAACATCATCCTCAAAGCCATCCTGACTGTGCGACTTTCAAATATGTCTTTTGGAGTTTCAGACCTGCTATAAAAGCGTTTCAAAGATGTCATCCGGTAATTTGTGTTGATGGAACACATTTGAGAGGTTCTTATAAAGGAAAGTTACTAACGGCAGTTACAAAAGATGCAAACAACCATGTGTTGCAAATTGCATATGCTATCGTTGATGAAGAATCAAATGATAGTTGGGCATGGTTCTTTGAAATGTTTAGGTTGTACGTTGCCAATAGATCAACAGAGCCTTTGTGTGTAATTTCGGACAGACATAAAGGGATCATCAACGCAATGCAAAATCTGCATGATTGGATGGAGCCGTTTGCTTACCATCGTTATTGTCTGCGCCACGTACGAAGCAATCTTATGACACAGTTCAATGTATCAACGTTGAAGAAACTATGTTAGGGCATGGGTTCTACAACCCAAAAGAGGAAGTACAAATATTTCGTTAGAGATTGCAGGCAACTAAATGAGGATGCTTGGAAGTATCTAAAGGAAATTGGTACAAATAAATGGACTCTTGTGCATGATCGTGATCATATGCGTTGGGGC